>JAIPMN010018781.1:0-12045 GCA_020650975.1 Apostichopus californicus
ATGGATATATATATATATATATATATATATATATTACCGGTATATATAGATAGACAGATATATAGACAGACAGATATATAGACAGACAGATAGATAAACTTACAATGCAAATACAATGTTGATGATGATGGCAGCAGTGAACCGTAGTACAGTGTGTCTACCTGGAGTTCTTATTTTTATTGGTTTTATATATCATTGTCTGAGAATGTTTTTACCTTCAGGCCAATTGATTCCCGTCAGCTTCGATTTAACTTTAATCAAGAAAAGACTCTAATGGATAAGTCAATGTAATCAATATACTTTGTTAAATCAATTTGACAATTTCATCCATAAAGAGAAAGATAAAGGAACTTTTTTGGTGTAATGGAAATTGGATATTATTTTGATACACTTGCTTTATTGCTCTGATGGTTAATAAATCTCCACAAAATGATAGCCCTTTATTATTTAAATTTAACATTCTGATAATAAATTCGTCATTCAAATTGACATTGTCAGATAACAACAACATACTGACAACGATATACTTAAAACCTTCACATTTAAATAATATTAGCTTAAATTGAATTATTTTAAATTCAAGTCATAGCTCGATGAAATCGGTGTTCATGATTTGAATATTTACATGTAAGTTTGACAGGAAGATTGAAATTTCAGGAGGGCAGGGGGTGGGGGGGGGGGGTTGCTGGTAGGATTAGGGTTAGTTTTAGAGTTAGGGAAAACCAGAGTAATTAATTCTACGAGTGCAAAGATGTATCGTGCAAAGAGCTTTAGAACTTCAATAATTCTTTCCAATGTTGTTGATGACAGCTAAATGTCATGTAAGAGCTTGGAAATGTTGTACTTGCCTTTAACATCGCCATACGAGAAAAGCAATAACGTTTCGGTTTTCTTGTTATTTTCCTTCAAAATTCTGTCATTTCTAGAACGTTGAGGCTTTCTTTAATGTCAAGTCAGGAAGAATATTATTTTAGGCATAATCAGCTACAGTACTTTCCTGCTAAATATTAGTCAAATATTTGATCAAGATAAAAAATTGAAAATGCAACTCTTTTCGATCAAAACCAAATAAAAACGAGAGTAACTTCCTTTATCTTATTAATATGTAAATGAATCAACAGCTTCACGTCGTTAAAATGTTAATTTTGGGTGATGAAGCCTGTGATTAAAACAGTTGAAAACATGTGAAATTGCTGTAAAATATAAGTTGCCGAAAAAACGACGGTGCGAAAATTCGTTGGATCTAATACGGAACAAACTTATGAATTGATTAGTCTTGCGCATCCACTTTAATAAACTGTGGAAGTGTTACATCAGCCCGACGAATACTCATATGATATGATATTATATGATATATGATGAGCTTTGCGTTGGATCTAAACCATTATTGTAACATTACGTGATGTAATATATGGAAAGTCTATGTATAAATCCATCTTGTCAGTAATTGAGTCTTTTTTTTTAATATCTGTGAATGATTTATGATCGTTTCAACACTTTTCAGAGATTAAAAATACGTCTGCAACTAAATAAGTGAGTGATTCATCATTTTTTAACTTCAAATCATCGAATTTATCAAATTAGATATGTAATCATCTTGTTAGTTTTTTTTATAGCTAAGTGATGAATTATTAACTTATACATTAGTGGAATGGAACAAATTTGTTATCTTGAAGGCAATATTTAAAAAATATCAAATTAATCATTCGTAACATACTTGAATTAATATCTCTTGAGAATCGCAAAACCTGATTATATATTATATAAGCAATTTCAGAATTCAGCGTCGTCCAGTTGGGGTAAAAACGATCAGTTGAGGAATTGTTTCAAAAGGAAAATAATATTTTATTGAACGACCTTGCGTTCCGACCTAAATATAGTAAGTTATAATCTAAATATATACCTCAGCATGCATTATCTGATGTCCCAGACCTCATACTCCAATACAAGGGAGCTGGTTCATGCCTGTACCAAAATCAGTCGGGGAAATTGCCTCCCCGCCCAAACCCAACCTTCCCCACCCATCCTAAACCACCAACCCCCTCCTTCAACTCTGAATCCTGTGCACATCGTGTACTGAGTATCAATTACTCCTAAAAACAGTTATATGCCAATTGATATGTATTATTTCAAGGTATTGCTTTGGCGTAAATATGGGTTAATTCAATGATATTTGTGTTAACGTTACAATTGAAAATTGGTCAATTGATACATTGTAAAGTTCTTGAAATGATCATATTTGTCATAACGGCCACGTCCTTGTCGATATCCTTTCAAGCTCAAAGCGCATCACATTTTGTGATATGAAACTAGTTTCCCAACAAATTCAGTCCTTTATTTCTAAGCCTACATGTAACCATGAATGTCTGCCCCTTCACACCCCGCATTGACACTTGCATGGTATCACTCCTCTGAGACTGTCAGTTGCATACGAAATTGAGACGAAAGTCTGAATATATCCCATTCCTGAAATATAGATAGTTTTGCAGATTCTGTCTACGTGGCTTTAGAAATATGAGCCTAAAGTTAGATAGTTACAGAGGCAAAGATGGTGTTATGGTAAACTGTGAATTAATTCATAATAACCTCTATCAATATTTCTTTCTTTCATTACGTTTTTTCATAAGGTTTCTCTCTAGAGAAAGAGAGATGGGTGGGGAGAGAGAGAATGTTTAGTAATAATATTGTTCACATGATATAAAATTCATCGTACCTAGATATTGTTCTGTTTCGTAAACAGATAAGTTTTCAACCCAAATTTCAATTCTCCTTAAGAAACAGTTTTTACAACCTGCAGCTGAGGAGCAAACTTTCCATCTTTTCTATTTGAATTTCATAATTCTGTCCATATTAGGTTCTGACATATATAGTATTTGTTGAATTGTGTTAGAGTTGTTTAAAGAAACAGAATAACAAGATGCATTCACTGTAACTTAGCAACTAAGTAATAGCCGAAGTGTTGATTGTCTTCTTGTGAGGCCACTCAGAGGACAAGTGTTTGCGATGGGTTGCGAGTACATTTTCTTTACACAGGTCTTTGAGTCTGATAAATTTCGACCTCATGAAGGTTTTGATGTCTGCCTACTTGGCTAGTGCCCCATCTACCTCGCAGCAATAGAATCGAGAGAGTGAGAGACTGCTGTGTCAGAATGTGCTAATTTCTGCTAAACACATATGTTTACAAGAAAGAGGCTGGTTAGAAAAAAGATTAATCTGGTAATATAGGTAGCTCAACTTGTCTGTCAAGAATTTTCGTAATAACCATAATAATGATAAGAACAGAACAAGCTCTTTCAGGCTCAGGAAGATGGTGTTGCTTTATGATATTTTTCTCCTGTCACCTCTACAGAATCACTAACATCGAGACTCCAGTAAAATGCCAGGCCTTATCAACCGCCATACACGGGCGCCTCTTGTCCTACAATCGTGCTGTGTCTCCGCCTGCGTTAATGGTTTGTCCCTCGGGATTGCGGCCTCTTTGACTTACTTCAATCAAGAAGATCACGTGGTAGAAGGTGTATTCTGCATGTGTCTAGATCAGTTTAGTAGTATAGCTGGATTCGAGGCTCGTCTGATGCAAGGGAGGACAATCACCGCTCAGTTGAAAGACAAGCGAGAGGTCGAACATTTCAACGAGATTCTGACGGGGCACACTGGCATCAGTAACTCCAATCACAATCTGCTTCCACCTGGGAAATTTGCGCTAAGTGAATATCATAGTAAAGAGGTCTTCTGCGCAAATGTGGGCACGATACGACCTCACGGTAACGTGACGATATTACTGAGTGTTTCATCTTTACTAACTACTTGTCGAAATGGCATAACCAAAATGACATTCCCTTTGGTGTTTACCCCACGTTACCAGCCGGATGAAACCAGCACTCACTCTTCCGGTGGTTCTCCATCAAGGGCTCGCACCCCTCCAGATTATTCAAACCGTTCACTTCTGGATCTATGTGAAGATGTCGTTACAAATCAGCAGCAGTATGAGTTCGAATTCCAACTTGAAGTTCGAGCACCGACTCTTCTTTCCGGAGTGTCAAGCCCGTCTCATGCAATCCGAGTAGACGCCGATCCTTTTGCCGACGACGCTTCGGATGTCTTTGTGACATTGGCCGAACCTCACCCGATGGATCGTGATCTTGAAATTATGATCCATTACCCCAAACCACATACACCTGTCGTGATCCTTGAACATGGCGATATCAGTCCCGATGAATACGAACATTTCGTCAAAACTGATCGAGAATTTATGAGATCAGAACGGCAAGTGGCCGACTCGGAGAAATCAAAAGAGTACTTAGCACAGAGGATACATAAGGATATCATGCATAATGCGACATTGATGCTTAATTACTGTCCTGACTTTGAACGATTAACCAATCAATTGCTACAATCTCATCGGTTCGATGTTCCCGGTGAACTGATCATGCTTGTCGACAGAAGCGGTAATATGAGTGGGGAGTACATCGCCAACACTCGCGAGACATTGATGATGATATTGAAGAGCCTCCCTATCAACTGTCGCTTCAACATCGTCGGCTTTGGCTCTGGCTTCAAACCACTGTTTGCTGCAAGTCGAGCATACAGCCAAGAGGCAGTGAGCGAGGCAAGTACCTACGTCATGAGAATGAGAGCTGATTTAGGCAACATAACGAATTTATTCAGTCCTCTCTGGTGGGTCTATCGTCAAGTAGCCGTTCGAGGTCATCCGAGGCAGTTATTTGTGCTCACGAATGGTAGTGTAACGGGTACAGCAGAGATATTGGACCTGGTAAAGAGTAACGTTGGTGCAACAAGGTAAGTTTTACGATTATGTTATTAAATATCGATGTAACCTTCTTTTTAATTCGTTTACTTTGGTCGACCTATATATAGAGAGAAGATTTCGAATTAATTTAACATGCTGCTAAAGAATGCAAAGCAATTTTACCTAAAGTTCACCATTTTAAAGATATTTGATGATCGTAATTCCCTCTATATTCCACCACCTCTCACAAACTCTCTTCCAAAATGTATAAGCATAGGTAATGATTGACATATCATATCTATTATAACAAAGAGTGTATATTTTAGTAACCTTCAGTTAGATTAGTTTCATCCGTCCAATTGTTAAAATAGTTCTGGACAATACTCGGTATAGAGATAAAAAGTCCCAAACGGCGTGCTATGACACGAGACAAGTGGAACTCGGCAGTCGCTCTTAACTTTGACATCATTGCACTAAGTTGCTTTCACGCACGGTAACTACAACACGTTACTCATTCCCCATTTCTTAACACGCTTTATATATAGATCTTTCTATCGGATTATGAATTCTTTCCCCTTTTCCACTTTACTACATTTCAACAATTTAACCAATATATCTTTCGAAGCACGACATATGCTATGCCACCCCACTGCGAACGTACGTCGTTCATATTGGCAATAAGGGATTAGCTAACTAGGCCATACACGTATGTATTACGTCTCTGTCGAGATGATGGCTGGGAGTATTTAAGGTGGATTCGCGCGTATTCAATAATATTCATTGCCCGCCCTAGTTTACGGACTGCAATTAGATTTGTCCTAATAACATGACTTCTCAGCTCCTTTTATCGAAATTACCCTTTCTTTAATACTACAAGCAAAAGGTAAAGAGAGAAATTCAACGGTTTAGGGGGGAATTTATCACAATAAATATATAGACGTATTTGCCGGCTGCGATCCATGCTATAACAGGTTCGTACTCTTGTGCAGAGCAAGCATAGCAATATTGATTGGGACTTCATGTAAGTGGTGAATACATTGACTTGAGGCTGTTTGTAAAATATTTTCGCAAGGGGTATAGAAAGCTTACCAGGGGGGGGGGGGGCTTAACAAAACACCACAGTGAAAGGTACAAAGGTTATTATATAACGATACTTCAGACAGTACGAAGGGCTATTCAAAATTCACAATTCCAAAGAGCTAGGAGCTCATTCTTTGCGATTTTTTCGGAAATGATCACACCTTTCATGAGTGATTTCCATCTTCTACTCTATGTTAGTTATTTAAGTTAATTAAACAATTAAAATTAGATATCAAAGTTAAATTTTAACAAATGTATCTGTTATAGTGTGAATACATCCACTCGTTTTAAAGTGAAATTGACAGAGGATCAACTCTCATTGCTCTAAGAGTGGTTACTAGTATTAACTCTCCCAGTCAAAAGGATGTTGTTTTGCTGTTGGAGTTAAGAAATTGGCATTTCCTACATTTGACGCACACGTTTAACACAGTTTGAAGTGAACGAAATAGGTTGCTACGTAAACTTTAACACATACATGTCTAACACTTATTTGATTTTGTTGAAACAGTACTACTTGAACCGTGAAATTATGCCTAATGTAGGCATCATTGCCATTGATGTAATTATAATAGTAAATATACTCTCCGAAATCAATGACTGGAATCACTTTAAATAACCAGTGTGGGGTTAATTAGATAAAGTCGTTAAATCACACGCAGCTTGGTTTGTAGTTAATGTAAATCGATAATTTTTGTTCGAACCAATCATGCAACGAGTGCATCAATTTCCTTATGACTCAAAACACTTAGCGTTATACATTTGTTTACTTCACATGTAATGTGGACAAGAAAAGAAGTAAGAACTGTGTATTTGCGGTTGTGTAATGAAGTTTTGGGGTTACTATTTGTATTTTGCAGATGGTTGACATTATAAAACAGTTTTTACTAATTTAGTACTAGATGTTAGATACTTCACGGTAAAAATCATATCAAACCAGATCATTAGCATAATTAACTGTACGCGTACTCGACATTGTGGTTTGTACTCGTACGGCGTACTCGTATACTTATAGAAGCATAGTTAACTACGCGTACTCGACATCGTGGTTTGTACTCGTACGGCGTACTCGTATACCTATTCTAGCATAGTTAACTGTACGCGTACTCGACATCGTGGTTTGTACTCGTACGGTGTACTCGTATACTAATATTATGATAGTTAACTGTACGCGTACTCGACATCGTGGTTTGTACTCGTACGGCGTACTTATATTAGCATAGTTAACTGTACGCGTACTCGACATCGTGGTTTGTACTCGTATACTTATTCTAGCATAGTTACTTGTACTAGTACTCACCATGGAGGATTTGTACTTGCGCTGTGATACTCGGGGGTACTTATTAGGTCTAGTATAGATACCAGTGCAAAAGTAAGTGACTGTACTCGCGAATAGAGCTTTGTATGCGTACTCATACAAGATGTTCTTGTGCTCATTGATAAACTCATAATATAGGTATACCGTACCACAATATAGAGTAGTGCACGTCCGCCTTAAAGGTTAACTGCGGAAAATAATCCTAAATTGACCTACTGTAGTGGCATTTGCTTCATTTATCATCATTCCTTTCCATGTTTGGATGTTGAAGAGGGTGCAATAAACTACCGATGGTCTATAAATCTGGAGGATTGAAAGTGATTTAAAATAATTTAAAGCAAATCCTGAGTGAAACAAGAAGATTCCGCAGCGAGAGCTTGCAGATGGGTTGCGGAGCACTATGCTAAATTTTGAACTTTTCTAGCTCAAAATCTAAAGAGTCATTGTGGCAAAAGTTGAATGTGCTGTGATAGCCCAAGCCTATAATATGGTGGATATAGGACATGTCAGTTGAAAGCTTTTATCTATGCTCTAACGGCCTTGGAAAGTGACCAATTTCGGTTGTAAGTCAATGGAGCAATTAACTGTGGGAAGACACCTGTATAGCTGATGTTGACTAAATAACATTACATTAAATAGTTTGTACAACTCAAATTGTAAAAAAAATCTCTTGCAAAAGAATACATCGATTTTGTTCCTTCATATAACGATCCACAACGATCAGTAGATCTCCTTGAAATTACTATCTACATTTTTAAATTTGTTTTTATTAAGTCAGAAGTGATAGTATACAGTTCGGACTGTAGTTTTGATAACAAAAACGTATTAAATGCTGAGTAAAATTAGGCGCCAAGTTTCCGGTCTTGATGGTGAGATGATCGCTACTGCGATAGGCTACTGCAGAGTTAGCCTAACGTTTTTATGCATGTATTTCCACAAACGTGAATCAGTATAAAGCATGTCTCGATAAAATGAATCAAATGAATATTATGATTGTTGTTGACATGAAATGAATGATGAAAATAGATTTCAAGAATTTTCAAAGAGAGAAAAAATTCCTATTTCCTAAAACCGAATTTCAAGATTTACAATAAAAAAACGAATGTTTCCATTCTCTACAAATTAAGAAACATGTTTCTCGCGAGATTGCTATCCTCGAGCAATTTACGTTTGCTGTAATTTTAAAGTCCTGTTCTAACCACAATATGTACTCAGTAGGCTACATGTTGTTAATTTGGTTCTCGTGGTTTCTGGGAAATTGTAATAACATTTCAAGGCCAGATCTAGCTCATTGCATTGTCTGATAAAACTAGAAACATTTACGAATTCCTACAAAATAAGACTTCATTAGGAGAGACAAATCACCACTGTCATATAGGTAAGCTATGGTCTGCATTAATTTCACAGCGAACTGATGTGCAGAGAGCATCTCCAAATTTAAAGGGAGACGAGAATTCTTTTGTGGGAGCAGGAGGGGCACGGGAGGGGGACGGAGATGGGGATGGGGATGGGGATGTAGAGGAGGGAGTTCATAGTGCTCTTTCTGACCTGTAGAGGAAATTAACACTCTAGGGAGGGGAAGCGGGAGCGGAGAGGGAGGAGGGAGTTCATAGTGCTTACTCTGTCTGACCTGTAGTGGAAATGAAAACTCCATGAACCCATTTTCAGTTCTTTTTCTCTTGGGAAGTTGGGGGGGGGGGGCAGGGTAGGTGAGAGGACAAACATGCTTGCAAATATTGAGACCTGATAGCACACATTTTCAGTTCTAGTTTAATGAGTGGATTCATGTACCCTTGGCTTTGATTCACCATTAAAAAAGTATCTTCGTGTTTGAGATTACATTTAAGAAATCGTGATACCGAAATGACATTTGGCAGAATTTAGAAGTTGATATTTCATATTAAACAATGATGAATGAATATCATCTTCTTGCACCTTACTTCTTTTCCTAAACCCAGGGGTGGGCAACCTTTTTGAATGAATGGGTCAGATATAAGGAGTGAAAACTTGACTGGGCCACACCTAACCAACGACCTGCCGTTGATTTCAAACTTTTGATTCCGAGGACTTTCAAACAATAGGTGTGTGTACTTAATCTGTATTCACAAAAACATATATCAATACAGTTCAGTTGATAATTAATGGGGATAATTGGCCTACTTGACAGCATCATCAGTGACGATAAATTCTAAGCAGCTAGCTCGTTTTTAGTGATGATGTAAAATTGAGTGATGTGATGATGTAAGATTGATTATTTCTCCTTTTTCTTGAGACATCTCACGAGCCGCAAAACAATCACCGGCGGCCGCATGTGGCCCGCGGGCCGTAGGTTGCCCACCCCAGCCTTAACCCATTGCTTCAGAAATCATGTATAGCATCTCCGGCAATGTATCTTGCTTCACTACATATTGACCTGACAGGATATTCCGCTGATGAAAAATAAAATAAATATATCACTCGTCCTTGAAACAATTTGGTACGCATTGTTAACATGGCATTTGAAACTCTCGGATTATATATGTTCATTGGTATTGATTTTTGCGTAGCTTTGTGTGATGAGTTTTGTTTCGTTCGCTGAAAGGGTTATTTTTCTCCACATGATAAAATATATCGCTGGAGAAAATATAACGCGTGACACTGATTTACATATTGTTTTAAAGTCAATGTTTTGTAAGAAAGTAAACTGTTGAAATATAACTTATTAACTTATTAAACTTAATATTCTTTGTCCTCAGTGTGGTACACCTCTATAAAACACATTGCATACTGCAAATTTGACTTATTA
Source organism: Apostichopus californicus (assembly GCA_020650975.1). NCBI lineage: Eukaryota > Metazoa > Echinodermata > Holothuroidea > Aspidochirotida > Stichopodidae > Apostichopus > Apostichopus californicus. Next base: position 9,931 of record JAIPMN010018781.1, read on the forward strand.
TCTCTTCATTTTCAGTATACCTGCTCTGACAAGAGGCGTATTCATGTTAATCAATGCCTATCAATCGACATTTCGTTAAATTTTCAATTTAGTTCACTAATTTCTATCACCTTTCAAATCGGTCAATCTTTCAACTCAGCTCCAGTGTCTCATCAGCACTGGCTAATTAAAATCGGTTTCCTTTAACTTCATTGCTCTCCTTTACCAGCGTTTCTTTAGATCAATATTCATTTATTTGAAAAAATCGTTTATTTCCAACTTGAAGGAAAATGCTATTAAATTTTGTGGCAATCTCAGATTTAAAATTCGAGGTCAATATACACTGAGATGGAGATGTCTGGAATGTTGGTTTTGAAACAGAGTCATGAAACCAGATGGGAAATGTTGTTCGTATTCACATGTACGAAATCTAGTATAGATATAAAATACAACCATTAAAAGCATATTTCGGGTGACAGACAATTTCAGAGTAATATTGAAGAGAACATTATTCGTCATATTTACTTAAAGCTCCAGTCGAAAATGTCATCAGGGTGTATGTTCTTGAAATGTTTTACTTTGTAAGGAGTACAACAACGTGAGTACGAGTTCAAGATGACTTCCCTTGGTATAATTACAGATATAAGAACAAAAATCTAAACTCAAGTACTTAACGGTATTGTAATGCGGCTGCAATTTCTGAGTCACATATAGGACTCGGAAGAAAATAAGCTCTTAATAGACGTAACACAAATATTTATTGCGCGTATTGAAGCTTTCGTAAACACGAACGAGCTAGCTACAGTAGCCTAGCGCGGGCAATTCATGGGCATAGTTATTTGCAGCCTGCTCCTACTATTAGTGTATAACTAACAAGTAACGTTAGTTGGTCTGTTAGACGCTCGTGACACGAATCAATCATGGCAAACGCAAGGAGTCTAAATACAATTATCAATAGACTACACCTATTCTTTAGTCCAAAGGCAATAGGCCTTCGATATAATCCACGGTATGTTCCAAAAATTTCAATTTAACGTTTTGTTCAAATTGACTAAACAGTGCATGGGTGTTTTCTGCCACGTCCACTGCGTGATTGACACCACGTTATGGCATAGTCAGTCATTACCGACTTTGAGCTTGAATGTTCCATACACTGATGATGAATTTAGTCATGATTTCTTAATTTATATTGTTAATTGTTTATTGTTTATATTGTATTTTTTATTGTATATATTGTAATTTTTTTTTCTTTATATTAGAATTTGTTTATTGTTTATAGTTATATTGTAAATTTGGTACGCTTAAGTTTCATTTTACATTTGGCATGGTTCAATTTCTAATTGGAAAGCCTGTTAGTGTTGTTAAGTAAACATATTGTAACGCAATATACAGGCTCATTTGATAACGTTCGTATAGGACTGTAATGTGTACATGTATTATACATATATTATTGTGCATACCATACACGTTTTGTGTAGTACTGAGGCAACTGCCGTGACCTTTATGCATATGTAAGGGAGAGAACGTTTATAGGCGTGGCTTATCTTTGGATAATTAGCCGTTTTGCTCAAGAGAAAGTTCAACCTTTTCGCTAAATTTGGTAAGATTCGAGAGGTATTTTGCGCAAAATATCTTTAGTACATGTTTGGAGTATAACGTATAAGGATCAAAATTAATGTTATGCAGGCTTAACGTTGAAGGTGATACTTAAACGCAATATGCTCCTTTAAAATCATTTTATTTGAAGCCGGCAAAGTCTTATATAGATTCCCATTGATTTTTGTTTGCTTCATGAGGAATTGACCCATGGTCTCTGAGTTAGACTAAATAGTTCAGTCACTTCACCTAATGAAACTTTGAAGATTGGGTCATTTCTACAAAAAAAAAACCTTTGAAATTCCATTGGTATAGAAATAATACCTGGACTGGAAACGTGTTGTATAGCTGTCTACAACATTTTAAAATAAATCTTGTGCATAAAGTCATTCTTGTATGGCATTCATTATACACACGTGTCTTAAAGATTCCCAACAGGTATTGGCATTTACGCAAATGCACTTTCCCAGTTACCTTTCATTTGTTTTAACAAATTGAATTGATCGATCGATATGACAAAATCCATAAATTATAAAGTTC
>JAIPMN010018782.1:3889-14934 GCA_020650975.1 Apostichopus californicus
GGTTGAAAAGGGCTGCGTGTACGATGTACCCACCCCCCCCCCACCCCCGCCCCACACGCACACACATCACACACCCTGGATCCCCAACTGAGGGCGTTATTGGCCTGGAGGAGTGGTCTAATTCTCTTTCCCGACTGAATGTAAAACAATTCCCCGATTGAACGTTTTCCCTCAAGTGATATAACAAGATATTTCAGTTGATGTTATATATACCAGTGGCTTGCGCAAAGGGGCCATGGCCACACCTCCCATCGTCGGTCGGGTTCAATAGTTCAGTCGGGGTATTTTCTAAATCAGTCGGGGTGTACCCCAACGGCCGGTACCCCCTCCTATCGAAATTCTGCTATATACACAACATCAATGTTGAAGTTCTGCCTGGAGAATATGTGCATCATACTACATATGATAATGTCAGTCATGGTACATATATTCAGGTCTGACGAGAGGGGAGGGGTGTTCAGTGGAAAACAACCCTGGGGACCGAGGTCACGTCGAGGGGCCCGGAAAAATATGACTAACAAATTACTTGGTCTCAATGCTATTACAAACGTATAAGGCAACGTGAAAAGGCTCCCAGTGACAAGCCTACTCATTACCCAGGGCCCGACCTGGCTCTCCAAGCGCCCCTGGGTATATTCCAGGCATTCTGTTTTCCTCACCCCATACTTCACATGCTTATGTAGTGCCCGATGATCGACTAATTATATGCTTGCTAGAGGTCATATTCAGATAACGGCTGAGGTGATGTCATGAAACATCAGACAACAAACCAAACACACCTTTTATATTCTTCTCGACCCCACATGGCATCCCGTGGCCTGATGACATTCCATATTTAACTTCCGAGCAGAGCTTTCGAATGCAGCACAAACAAAACAAAACAATTAGAATAAAATACGCCTTACCGTGGCTTCTTACTACTAGGCCCAATATGGTCCAAATCCAGTGGCGTGCGCAAGGGGATGGCTCTGGATTTCTTTTGCATTTAGGCCGGAATTAAAGCATTAGACCACTACTACGGGTGTAGACAGTCTTCCATCCCACCCCACCCCCCCCCCCTTCGACCTCATTCAAAGTATTATGCACAACCATGCGTTGAGAGCTACTTCACATAGACCTATAGGTAGTTTGTAGTCTAACTATGCCTCAGACTGCTCCATATGACGTTCCAGTACATTTTTATTTTTTACATTGGAGTCGGCTTCAATTATGGCCCTAGGTTAACCCCTTTCTTCATAAAAATCATTAACTCGCCTCTGGTCCTTTCATAAAGGTACAAGCCCGTGCCTAAATCAGAAGTTTGAATCCCCCCCCCCCCCATATCTCCCACCGTTGAAACCCTGTGCATGTCACTGGCCAAACCTAATGGTCCATATTACACAGTGCGGAATCCTGTGGAAGCAAGTTTGAATACTCCCTGTCCACACTCACCCTCCACCTTTTTTGAAATCCTGTGCACGCCACTGGCCAACTTAATGGTCCATTTTACACTGTGCGGAATCCCGGAAAGCCCTAAAGTTGACAGAATCCCCACCCGTTCCCTCCCCCGCACTACCTCCACATACAATGGTCTCTCGTCCTGTCAGTTCAAATGATTAGGAAGGCCTTTCTCATGGATTCGGTATGGGAAGTAAGTATTTGATTTTGGCTGAAGGTAAAATAATTTAGCCTGAACGTATTACTAGTCAGTCTCCAAAATGTTATCAACCATAGAATGATTTTTTTTTTGTGGCGATTCCTTGTTTTCTGAGTATGAAGCTTGATACAGACATCCTAATTTCATCACCAAAGTTGCTAACACGTGAGAGTTGTCAAACACCGACAGCATGCAGCTTTGTGATATGCATTCTAGCCAGACTATCACATTACAAATGCCAGTCACAGGCCGAAATTAGCACTTCTTTTGCGCTTGCGCACTTTCATAAAACGGAACTTAGCCATTTTTTCGCTATCCCCACCAACATGCACACAGTATAGCGTGTGAAGGCGTTCTGCAGAACAAAGGACAGGGCATCTTGTCCGAAACCAACTTCCTATATTTCCGTCATTTCATCTAATATCTCGTAAGTAGCTTTATGGTCGTATTTCTCATTCACTAGAGACTATTTATGTGTAATTTTAGCGTGATTCGTCGAATGGATCAGGCTGTAACCTCTTGAAAATATGTGATAGTTTCTGGTCGCCGGAAGACATACACACAACATGTATGCACATATTGGGACTTAGTCTCCGCAGCCATAGGCTTTTGCTATAGAAATAGTATTACCCAAAATGCCTACTTGGCCGTTTAGCCCAATCACGTCACGAATTCACCAGCTAAGACGAAACTACTTCTTGAAGAATATGTCTATTTCGTCAGACTTAATTATTGCGATATAACGCCAAGAAAAAATGTTTAACGATGAAAGAATACGTTTCATGTGATATCTGTTGATGCGTTATTCCGTTTGAGTTCAAAGTAATTAAAAAATTGTTATGACACTGGTATGGATTGTGAGGCTGACGTATGCATAATTTTTCTATCTGTTACACACACATGTGAACTGTGTGTCTTTGCACCACATGCAGTTCTACTGTGTGTCGGTCGATTGACTTTTTGCACACAGTACAGACTTAGCAGTTCCGAGATTTTCGTAGATCTACATCATGCATTTCGCGGAAGCCAAAGAACAGAGTTCTGGAAGTGCAAGTATTGGAATTATGACGTCAATAAACCCATGTATTCAGTTTGCCCACTTTGGTTCTTCTCTCTGGTATATTTTATCTCAGGTTACATTGTTACAGTTTTTGACTGACGAAAAGAAGGGAATAAAGATATTTTAATTCCTTTTGGAAACTTGACGTCACCTCAACTCGATGACACAGGTTACAACTATAACTCATTCACAGACCTTTGTACCAAAAATTAGTGCGACACTTCTCATTTATCAATCCTCGTAGTGTAGCCTAGCCTTCTTGACCTAACTTCCACCATTCTCAAGTCGATATTTTCCAATCTGACATGTCAGAATTGAGATATTGTTTGTAAATTGGGTTGGACTTTGGAATGCACAGTTTCAGTACAAAAGTATCACCAGTATTGCTCCAAATGATGCTACAACCAATTATAAAGGTTTATTGAACATCGATATTATGACGGCTTGGTTTTGCGCAGACAGCCCCTGCACAGAGTATAGTATAGTCAGTATTGCGAATTTTGGAACACTGCGAATTTCGGACACCCCTAAGAAATACACGATTTCACCATGACAACCTACAGGAAGAGCCAAATTTCACCAAAAAGTACAAAGCTACAGTTATTTTCTCTCCAAAATGACCCGTGTGCAAGTAAGCACTTACATATTTAAAATTTTGTAATTTCGCCATACTCTAGCAAAGAAATACCAGTTCCACAATCACGAAGAATCTTCTTTTTTACAACGTGAAAACAGTTTGCAGGAAAGAAAGTTTGGCCGTGTATCTTAATACTGTATAACACACTTCTCCCACCATATCATGTATATTTTCAGGTGATTTATACCAGAAGATATAGTTTTGGGGTGATTTAAGGCTTAGGTGTCCGAAATTCGAAGTGTCCATGCTACTAGCGGCCCAAGTAGACTTAACAATAAACATGTGGAAATCCCCATCTGAAGTCAAAAAATAAGGGAATTAATTACTACAATAAAAAACAAACTTTAACAAGCTGTTACCACTTTATTCCAAGTTTCACGATATTAATTTTCAAAAGTTAATGACACAAGTCCCTCATAAAGTTGAAATATATGCAGAAAATCAAATCCACAATTTACACGATTTTCTGTCATTTTGGTAAAGCATTTTCGTCGACAAAAACATGGAACTGCCGAGTTGCTAAAGCTTCACTGTGCCATACACTAACACGGGTAGGATAACAAAAACGTGAAGAAAATAATGTTTCGTGTCAGAATACCAATACACTTAAGGTGGCCAAACACCTGAATCATTTCTTGAGGCATTTGCTACATGCCATCGGTCATAATTTGCCAAATATACAGCAATTTAATGCGTTTTGAGACAAGTTTGCTGTTATCGCTGCCATGACTTTGTGCAAAGAGTTTTTCAGATTTTTCAGATTTTCACTCAACACCGAGTTGCGAGTGGAAGTTAGATGCTTTTGTCCTCCTTAGATTTTCAAGATCGCTTTGATTTATGCAGTGTCATGGAGTAATAGTGACATTTTGCGTGTACCATTTTGCTGCTTAAAAGAGAAGATAAATAATTGTGAAAATGTAAGAAGTCGCGCTAACCGATTTGTGGCTCAAAAATGTGGTGAGGTACTGTATAGGCTTACAACTCGCACAGACCTAGCTAAGCACTGTATGCCATTTTTGGGGGTTTGAGGTGATCTGAAATTCAAAGTTGGTTGTCCAATTAGAATGTTAAGAAACAACCAAGTGTTGTCTATCACTTTCTTGGCAAACTTGAAGTGCAGCAAAAGCCTATTTCTAGTACCAAAGATGCCAGTAGACTGTATTGTGTAATCATCAGCACAATCTCACAACTACAGTATCAACCACAAGAAACAAATATCATTTGAGTTATCTGTGTGAAAAATCAATTTCCAAAAAGTTGTTTCATACTGTAGCGTATTCTAGTGATTAATTGGAACATTTTTGAGCAAGAAAGTTCCAGTCGGTTTCCCACTGGTTCTGGTTTGCTAGCGGTAACTAAAACTGCTAAGTAGGACTTACTGTACAATACAGTACTTCATGCTGTCACATTTGAAGCTTACCTGGTCTGCAAAGTTTTATGCAATATATAATCTAATAGTGGGAAGACTCGCTTAAATTCAATAGTTAGTTCATAAACAAACAGTGTGATATATTGCACGCAAAAATTAGAAGTTCACGAAATGAGGTATGGTTAAGGTTTACTTTATTAAACAAAAACTACATTCTTTCCCCACATGCCCATATTTGAATTGTTACAAAATCACAGAAAGGGAGAGTCATTCGTTGAAACTCATAATTGCTAAGTCGTAGGTGGTGACAAGAAAAAGGACGTCAATCGGGACAGGAAACGCATGTATTTTCATACCGTATCCAACCAAAGCTAACTTTGTTAGTTTTCTTTGACCTGACAAAATATTGTCATATTCAATTACAGTTTGAGTCTAGATGTAGATTATGATACTACTACAGGGTACTGTAAAATCTGTTTGATATTGGGAACTAACACGTTGTAGTGTGTACTGTGTGCGCCATTGAACCGTGTCTAAGCGTTCAGTGACAATACTTATTTAGGAAGTCCTGAATTTTGATTGGAGTGGGAGGGGGGGGGGGGGCTTAGTAACTATCATAATTTGGAAATTTGTCAAATTAAACAAAACTTTGAGAGAAGTTTACATGGCATCTAGTGGAATTAATTAATTACAGGTCCGTTAATTCAAGGACATTTTGTGTACATGCATGTATGAGGTTGTGTAACTCAGTTTAATGAAATGCAATTCATATTTTGATTGTGGTTTGTAAGAAAACTGGTACCCAAGAATAATATACTAAAAATTGCTAACAATCATTTGCATAATTACTTGATTTTTGATGCACATATAACTCTATGAAAACTTCAAAATAATAATTATCTACAGTAGATGCAAAATTTCCTTCAAGATCCTAGAAGCATGGTATAATTTGGGTTTTTTTTTCTCGTCTATTTATAGTACATTTAACACAAAGTTTATTGCTTCTACCTGTCGGTCCTGCTTGGTGCAAGTACGGACAGTTTGAAGTTTATTTGAATTGATCCATCATCAACAGAATCAGCTTGAAGGTGTACAGTACAGGAAGGAGATATTGGAAAATTGCACCATGCCATGGAGGAGAACTTTCAAACACATTTTCAAATAGTGTCACATCTATTGATTTAGTTTCTACAACGGGATTTTCCAGTGATTTGCTTGGATCATTGTACAAACAGTTGCATGCATATCAGTGAAACATTAAGTGTTAAAAATATGGTATTATTGTTTGTACATCTACTTACTAATGTTGTTTGCATATATCTATGGATATATAGAGCAGAGGTCTTCAAATGTAAGTCATCACATACAGAGTATTTGTCGCATCTGTAGCATATGGGCTGAGTTTACACTGATTGGTCGCTTTCAATATTGCAAGTATTTTATAAGGCTGTCTTTGGCATCAGTTGGAGATGAAAGTTTGTGGTATTTGTGAAGGGAGTTGTAATTTGCAGAGTGGGAATAAAATTGTTGGCATTTAACTTTGTTTAGCAGCTTGGTACAGAGACTACAAAGTAGACTAGGAGAGTAAATATTGACAAACTGTAGTTTCAAAACACTTGTTGAGGCCTGACACAGAAAGTAGGTCTGGTTTATGTTACATAATCATGAATGTGCTTGGTTGGTACATGAAGTTCATGGGTATGCCTGATTAAACTATAGTTCATGTGCAGACAGTGCCTAGTATATGTGCACACAATGTGTTGTTCATGTATATAACTACACCCAGTCTCTCGGCATGTACACACTACACCCAACTTGTCTTGTTTATGTTCACAGTAGCTGGTGTGTGTACGACGCACACAGTGTCTCATCCATGCACAGAGTGCCTTGTTCATGTGCACACAGTGCCTTGTTCATGTGCATACAATGTGTTGTTCATGTATACAACTACAGTACACACAGTGATTGGCCATGTACACACAACACCCAATGTCTTGTTTATGTGCACAGTAGCTGGTGTATATATAACGCACACAGTGTCTCATCCTGACACACAGTGCCTTGTTCATGTGCACACAGTGCCTTGTTCATGTGCATACAATATGTTGTTCATGTATACAACTACAGTACACACAGTGATTCGTCATACATGTACACACAACACCCACAGCCTTGTTTATGTGCACAGTAGCTGGTGTGTGTACAACGCACACAGTGTCTCATCCATGCACAGAGTGCCTTGTTCATGTGCACACAGTGCCTTGTTCATGTGCATACAATGTGTTGTGCATGTATACAACTACAGTACACACAGTGATTAGCCATGTACACACAACACCCATAGCCTTGTTTATGTGCACAGTAGCTGGTGTGTGTACAACGCACACAGGGTCTCATCCATGCACAGAGTGCCTTGTTCATGTGCACACACTCATCCATGCACAGAGTGCCTTGTTCATGTGCACACAGTGCCTTTTTCATGTGCATACAATGTCTTGTTCATGTATACAGTTACAGTACACACAGTGTCTCGCCATGTACACACTACATCCAATGCCTTGTTTATGTGCCAGTATCAGGTGTATACGATGCACACAGTGTCTCATCCATGCACACACACAGTGCATTGTATGTTTACTGTACATAGAGTCTTGTTCATGTGGGTGCAGTGCCTTATTCCTGTGCCTTGTTCATGTATTGTGGATAGAGACCCTTGCACATACAGTACAGTACTATAGGGTACATACTAGTCTAGTACATACTGTATGTCACCACACAATATCTAAACAGAACTCTCAGATCACTGTTGCCTTACTGTATTATCCACCAGATCTATCAACACAACGTAACATTGTAACTCCATTGTGAAACGTGTGAGCTGTGTGTATCATGATGATTAAAGACTGTATACATGTATTAATTTGTATTATCCTGAAATCACACTGATGCATCCAAGTTTCCACGTGTGGTGTAAAATTATAAATTTGAATTGTTCTCTTGCTTGGCATGAGTGTCAACTAAACCTTTCAGACATGAATGTACAGTATCTACCAGTGCTGTCAAGCCAGCCTGCTGACACCCAATTATACTGCCTTATCAAATAATGTACAGCACTACTGTACATTCATTGTCAGTTCCGTGAACTTAAAAGACCAAATACTGTGATGTGTCTTTAAGACTCTGATTGCCGTGCTGATGACGATGATCTGCCTTGTAGGCGTGTAGCACTTTTCCCTGATGTTTCTTCCTGTTATTTTTAGTGTTGTCGTAGCTGTTGTTTTTGGGTGAGCTGTCTTAGCTGTTAAATTATCATGTGGTTTGTTTATCACATCACATCAAAAACTTTTCTGGCGTATCGTTCCACTGTGTTGATTCTGTACCAGCGTGTGTGTAACAGTGACTTTCATGTCTATCATTACAAACATGTCGAGTTCCGACAGGGAACTGATTGTTTGTAGCAGTTTTGAAGGCGCTGCACTTTGTCTCTTGAAAATGACTATTGTTCCTGTTTACAAGAATTGCTTTACATCATTGCACTTATTTAGCAGTTGCCCAGTTTGCATAGCATTTTGCTATGCGATATTGTATAAGTTATTCCCTGGTTTGGTGACTAAATTAGATGTCTTGCTGTATTGTAAATTTCAGGTGTACCTAAGGGGGTATAGTATATAGCCTATAAGTCACCCTGATGCAACCATTAACATTTTGTGCCCCTCTGGCACCTAAGTTGTAATGAGAGCTAAAGTGGTGATTTCATGTAGACTGGGTAACAGTATCAATCCTGAAAGGCTTAAAGAGCACATTTACTCATCAGTGGATGGTTGTGTAGACAATGATACTAGGATGTCCAGTATTGTCATTTAAGGATTATGGACATATGGCCCCGGTGTAAGATTTGATATGCTACTGTCCTACAACGTTCCTTTTTACAGACCTGTCTGTCTTTCAATGTTTCGTACAATTCTGATTACTGGTTCTGGTAAGTGACCAAGGTTAAGAAATTGCTAATAATCTACAGTACTTATAAATACTTAACCTGTTGCCACACAATACTCCTGATTCCTGGATATCATGTCAGGCGTTACCAATCCGACTCAGTACATACTATGATAGGCTGAAAGTTTTTGTTCCTTTTCATTGCAGGTTGCTGTGCCCTGTTGTGTCTTTTCCATTGCGGTGAATGATGGAGGGTCAAAATCACCTCAGCTATGAGAACTCCCATCATGAGAAGCACAAGCATCATTCGCCCAAACCTCATAGCCATACCTCATCTGTGAAGCATGACAAACACAAATTGTTGTCATCCCACCAGTCCAAGGAACAACACAGCTTGAATTCCTCCAGTCATAAATCCCCGACGCCATCGAAGCACAAAGATGGAGTGGTGAAGTCATCCAATCACCACCACCATTCAAAGCCCAGAGAAAATTCAACCAATTCAAGTAGTTCCCATGGCATTCCAAAACATAAAGATGGTAGCAGCAGTGTAGTCAAGCATAAAGATGGATCCATTAGGCACAAGGATCCCAGTCTCAAAGCCAAAGATCCCAACTTAAAGCATAGAGATCCCAACTTGAAAGCTAAAGATCCTAGCCTAAAAAATAAAGATCACAGTACGAAGCCAAAGGAGCCTAGCTTAAAGCCAAAGGACCCAAGTCAGAAGCCCAGGGACCCTAGCTTAAAGCCCAAGGATCCGAATATGAGGCCGAAAGATCCTAATTACAAATCAAAGGATCCATCACTTAAACACAAAGAGCATAATTCAAAACCGTCGGATCCAAACAAGCCCAGGGATCCGAGTCTCAAGCCGAAGGATCCACACAAAAAACTGAAAGAAGGCTACGTCAGAATGAAAGATGGCAGCATAAGGTTAAAGGATCCGAATGCCAAGCCGAGTAGCGGCAGTATTAAATCCAAGGATCCTAATAGGCACAGTAGTAGCTCGACTGGAGATTCCAAAACTCAAATCAAGAAGGAAAAGAGGCCTGACGGTACCAAAGGGGAAGTAAGGAAAGACGGACAGGTGGTGAAGCGTCCGGACGGTAGCACGGTGGTCATCAAACGAGAGGGTGAACATGCCAAGAAGCATCACAGCAGCGACCCCTCCAAGGTGAAGGTCAAAGTGAAAACGGAAAACGATGGCAAACCCAGGGTCAAACACAAGGAAGGGTCTGCAGTGACAAAGGTCAAGACAGAGAACGGTGCTGTCAGTGTTAAGTCACCTAGGTGAGGAATTGTGGGTAAAGTTACGACAACAAGAATAGGAGGTTTGCTACTAGTGTAAATCATTAAAGGAGGACAAGGCTTAGACTTGTTGTGTAACTTAGTAATCCAACTTATGAAAGATTTTAAAGGAGGAGTTAATATCTTGTCCTATGGTGTGTATACGTTTTTATGCCATATAGTATATCATTTGTTTGTCATGTGTTTGGCATTAGCTTCTAAGAACCTTTTTGATGCAACATCATTTCTCTGCGAAAAAGTAATTTTAAATGGTAAGGGTTTCACCCAGATATGGGAAAGGCTCTTGCTCTCTCTCTCTCTGTGATATCGAGGAGGCCTGAGGAATTCTGTGGTCTCTTTTCTAGACTTCTTTTTCCAGCCACTTTGACAGACTTGCTCAAGGTGACTAGAAATTAAAACTCTAGTAAAGGTGAAACTTTCTTTAGAAATAAAACTACTCTGATGTTGCTTCTAGTGTTTCATCAGATATGGATATTAAATTATTACTTAAAGACCATACTGAGAAAATCAATGCGAAGTTAATTATTTTATGGAGAAATTTTATCTTCATTTTCAGCATTTAAGGGAAATGGATGTTCTTTCCATTAGAGGTGCCTTTGCCACTTAAAGTACCTTTTTACATTTCTGTGTAACCATGTGGTCCCTGAGACATAGCATGGCAGATTGAAAAAGTGGCTAGAAAAGGTGAACAATTTATTTGGAATTCATGCTCTCAGCTCTTAAATACTGGATTAATTCTTCTCTTCTTTTTCTCCAGTCCGGTTAAATCTGTTAAGAGAGAGCCTGAGAGTGATGACGAGGATGAGATACCCTTGGTAAGTCTGCCTTCCCTGAAAGCCCTGGGATAGAATTCCTATTTTAGGGTTCCTTTGGTCTCCATTTGGTGGGGTACATAAGGTCCCCTTGGTATGTCTTCTTTCCCTGAAAGCCCTGGGATAGAATTTCTAATTTAGGGTTCCTTTGGTCTCCATTTGGTGGGGTACATAAGGTCCCTTGGTAAGTCTTCCTTCCCTGAAAGCCCTGGGATAGAATTTCTAATTTAGGGTTCCTTTGGTCTCCATTTGGTGGGGTACATAAGGTCCCCTTGGTAAGTCTTCCT
>JAIPMN010018787.1:1169-21060 GCA_020650975.1 Apostichopus californicus
GCGGTATCTTGAATGTGCATTGAGGGTAAGTGCGAGGAAACTAACTATAATTGTTGGGTAATATTTCTTGTAACCTTTACCGTATATGGAATGCTGTATGCAAAAGATATAACACGACGCAGGGCAAAGAGTATACACAGGGGAATCGAGAGCCACTCTGCCCCCTCCCTACAGGGATAGGAAGGCCTATTGCACGGGCCCCCTTTCATCACTCTCCATTGCCCTCAAGATTATTATGAAATTGGAATATGCCATGCTTTTATTTTCCTTCTGGCCACCCCCACCCCCACCCCCACCCCATCTTAAGTGATCCCTTTGTCAGCGCCCCCATCTGAAGTTATTCCTTTATCAGGTCCCCCACCCCCCCACATAAAGTGATTCCTCTGTCAGGTCCCCCCCCATCTAAAGTGATTCCTCTGTCAGGTCCCCCCCCCCATCTAAAGTGATTCCTTTGTCAGGTTCCCCCCCCCCCACATCTTTAGTGATTCTTTTGTCAGGCCCTAATCTAAAGTGATTTCTTTTTTTCAGGTCCCTCCCCCATCTAAACTGATCCCTTTGTCAGGCCCCCCATCGAACTGATTCCTTTGTCATGTCCCACTCCCCCCTCCCTCTCCTCCCCATCTAAAGTGATCCCTTTGTCAGGCCTAACCGTCCACAGTTTGGTAGTTTCCTCTCAAGTGTTAAACTGAGGTACATTAGTTTCTACTGTGCAGCTGTATTATATAGAAATGAAAAGACGATTACCTATATCGTCTTTTCATGTTTACAGATTATTTATTAGTATACTACATTTTGCATATTATTTCGTAGCCTTGTGCTAACAATTAAAATGGGCCAAATTTTGATCTATAAATGTTCAATAATCTATGAATAGTAGGCCTCCATGGATTGGTAAGATTTTTTGCTAAGTTACAAACTTATAACACATCAGGTGTAAAGCAAGCAGACATGTTCGAGCTAAATATTCAGATTTGTTTTTAAAAACTATGATTTGCCGCTATCTCGCCATGTAAGGAGAAAGGGTACTCATATTATTATGATATGACGATGCGATATACGGTACTGCATTTACTGAAGGGAAGGGTATACGTTGTAGCCAAGATGGTTCTCATGAACAGAGCTGCCAATTTAGGATACGCACACCGCACAGTAGGTTCTGATATGCAGGTGCCATTTAACCATAGGCCATCGCTTAGGACAAGATAGTCCTTTACTAAACATAATATATCGTAGTGTCCTTCAAACGCAGAGGAGGTTAGTAACGCGAGAAGATTTATCTAGCCAGTAATCTGGACGCAGATTCACTTCTCCTTATCTTTCCAGTTGGGTTATTTCGTTTTTACCTTCGGCCCGTCTACCCTCGGGTGCTTACATGGCAATCTAATACCGATATCGATAGAACGCTGTCGGCCTGAAGAAAGAGTACGCACAATGATAGCTGTTGTGTTATACATGATTGTATTATATACACGACATTGGGCGCAAAACAGAACAAGGCTCCAAATATCACTGATCTTCAGTTATGGTCAGAACAGACCTTGTTTGTCCATCTCAATTGCCAGAGTGATATCATCGATGTCTGTTAATGAAGCATAAAAAGGCTGATAAGAGACCCATATGGGACGCCGAGAGTTACATTTTAAAGGCCAGTCGTGTGTGTATAGGCTACTTCATAGTCTGTATAACTATGCTGTTATGAACCATTGCTCTTGACATTATATTGCAGCTTCTCACAGGACTAAAACCTATCCTTTGTTCCTCAACAAAACAATATCATATTCTCTGGACCGCAACCATTTTATTCCACATCAACAAAATTCCAACTAATGTTATAATAATAATAATAATTATTATAAACAAAACGATACCAATTTGGAACCACGAAGCTGCTTCTGACATTTTGTTTATTTCTTGTCGTCTGGACTTTGGACTGAGCATTCACCGTTCTTTCCAACTAAAGAAATATCTTATTAGGCCTCTGTTGAGATGTAAGGATCTGGCGAAGCTTCAATCGATTTACAGTATTTCTACAAAATAATAACCCACTATAAAGAAGAGTGCAGACGATGACGTGACTACTGAAAGGGACAGGTAAGTCAAATAATGTTTGAGTTCAGCCCTATTAAACTTAATATGAAACATTGATTAGAAAAGATCCACTTGTGTTTACATTATGCATTTTGCAGTGTAGCCAGGAATTTATCGTACAGAACACACAGACGATCCATTTTCGGTGGAAAGTAAATTAAAATCATATACTGTTCCACTGTCCCTCAGTGTTTCTGTCCCTCCACATTGAAGTCTCTTCCGCCTCCTCCCCCGCCCGCCCCTGACTAAATATAATTAAGTTGGAAGAAGAAATGATTTGCAATTACCCGACCGTTTTGATCATAAAACCGTTTACTCCCGTTCAAATAATTATATTGGTGAGTGCCTTCCTACCACAACCCCCACCCCCCCCCCTCCCCCTCACCTGGCGAAAAGAATGTTAGGGCTTCACAACACCGCTAACATTATCAGCTCATCGACCACGTGTTATCAGTAGATGATTAATGGAGGCATTAAAGGGTGCAGATCATATTTCTCTCTGAAGTAAGAAAGGGCTGCTAAATGTGGCACGCAGATGTCATGCCAATGTATAAGTATATGACCTTCGCTCACCTCGACTGAATATTTGGCATTTGGTTACTGCTTCATAAATTCCATAAGAATCTGCTCAGAATGTTGCTATAGGGTAGCGAACTTTTTACGTGATATCACGAAATTTGCATTGCATATCTGACTATCTACTTATAAATTATAAAATTTGTTTAAGTTGAATCTGAGGTTTATAACAGCTTCTTAGTTTACATGAATGAATAAACATATATATATATAGTGAAGTAGCTTGTATAATAACACACTTCTCTTGGTTATTCAATGATTATTTAAATTCATAATGCAAAAACAGTCTGGGTGGGATGTCGTATAGCAATTGAGAGAGGGGGTGGGGGGGGGGTGCGTGGTTGGGTGAGTACGGGTATAATTTGAAGTATCAACATAGTAAATGAATAAGACCTATCTAGAGGGCACAAACTTAGTTGCCCTTGAAAAAAAAACAGTTAACACCGACAGTGTCCTAACCCCCCCCCCCCTTCCACCCCACCCGACGACCCTTCTTCCTCGCTGACTCCGGTAAAGCTTATGCAGACTTCATAAGACTATAGTGATATTTCCATGCGGAAACCAAGGAGCTGTTACTTTAGAGGTCGGGAGCTCAACGGCAGCTCCCTGCTCTGAGTAGCATAGACCTCCGTTGTTTCTGTAATTCACTGACTCGCACTCCCAGCCGTTCGTTTAAAAAATAAGGCGCAAATGATTAATCATGTTGGGCATTCCATTTAGACATATTCCCAAAGGTTCTATCAAACCGTCGCGGATGACTTGCCATTTTAAATATTTACTGGAAACGCTTTTGTCTCGGGCACGGGGAACCATTTAGTTATCAACACGAGTTGCTTTATCTTGGACAGGAACGAATCGTTGCGAAGTCAAGGTTTGTCACATTCAGACAAAGTCTATAAACACTTCTTGGGTTCACCAACTTCACAACATCGACAAGAACTCGCTTTTTGCTGAGATATAAATGATTCAGTGATTAGAAATAAACAGGGAGCAGGCAACCACCCTGAAAGGAGGCACGCCTACGTCATCAATCATGTGACTTTGACGAAGCGTTTAAATCCTTTCTTTTTACCTTAAAATATTGATCTGTTTGAACGTTGAAGTAGTGTTTTGATTTTGACCAATAATTTAACCAAACCTGGATATTCCACACGATAATAGCTTAGTGAATGAATAATGTATTCAATCTGAATTCTATTCTTCAAATTTTGTCGTCGATACACTTCTCACTTTACTATATATATTTTAAAAAGCATCTAAAAAGCAAATTTACTGAAAAACTTATAAATCATGTAATTTAACTTCATTTCATTTTTCCAGTGAAGATATATTTTATTGTTTGTAATGGGTGGGGGTGGAAGGGGAGCCTTATTCTTTTACGGTAATAACGTCAAACGTGACTAGGCTACGAAATGTTGAGAACCCGGATGTAATCAGTAATTCCTTGAACATTACCTTTCTTTTAATCAATTAAAATATTGAATTATAGCAAACTTGACAGTTTTGCTTATAAAAAAAAGATTTTTTTTTAACATAAAGTAAAAACCCGATTCAGCAGTTTGACGGCTTTCTATAAACAAAAATTAAATAATAAATTTTAAAAAAGGAAGAAATTAATAATTGCTTATGAGATAAATGGAAAGTGGAAATGCCTTAGAAAGTGTACAGCTCAAAATGATTGTAAATTCTCTTATTGGAATGGAAAGTAACTAAGAGAGAATTTGAAATAAAAATATATATTACTGGTCTGGACTCTGGAGAATATATGTAGTGTACTATTGATTTATACAGAACGATTACATAATAGTTCTGTCCCTACGTGTGTAACGTTTGGTGTTAAACCCAATATAAGTAGCCTATCAACATTCAGTTACGTTGTGTACCTGGTTAATATATAGCTTCAATTCTTGGCTAGTATACGTACGTCACTATCTCTTCCCTTCATAAAGGTCGCTCTCTTTGCGATGAGGTTACGGTGACCTACATTTATCCTGTTGTTTCAATGGCGGGTTGCTATGGTAACCTATATGTCAAGGGCCTCGTGAAATTAATTTCTTCCGATGTTTTATCATTTAATAATCCCTCGGTATAATCGATCTAGAATATATCTCCTGCTGGTATCTGGAGTTTAAATCATAACCGGGTTTAAAATTCATCTGGAAATGTTTGGGCCATTTACCGGTTATTGAGAAACTCATAACAAATTTTACCTTCTTGCTTGCTTTTTCATAGGAATGGTTTCATTTTCTATCAGATCCAAATAGGTCTATACCTTGGTTTTTATTATGCCAATATATAGGCAAGTTGGATGCCCTATGGACGCCATACCTATACTAAATATATGTAGGCTACTATAATTCTGAAAGGTGTAAATTCATTGCGTATTATATTCGCGTCACTCTCCCGTACCAAATTATTCGATGTTATTTCATACTAAACACTAGTTAACACTTTGATATTTTTCAATTTCAAGTTATTCTTTACTCTTGTGTTTGTTTTACATTTGTGTACTCGACGAGTGTCAGCATCGGAATGAAAAATTGGAATGTTAATTACCCGCTTAGAAGAAGCCATGTTTGGCGCATTTAGTGGGATATCGTGTCAGTTTAGAGCGTCGTTTGCTATCACAGGCGCGGATCCAACCCCTCTCCCCCCCCCCCTCCCCTACAGTCTCACAAAATATGCCAAAGAAGGTATTATTCGTCTTTTGTTCTGGTGCATTGAGCCTATAGAATCCTCCTGATATCATACAATAAAAGGGTCAAACGGTTTACCATTGCAAACACAGAAATGAAGTTTATAGTACTTAATTAAATATTAAGCAGATACAAGACGTGTAAATAAATGAATATTCATACATCAAAATGTATGCAATTTCTATCTCGTGATTACCTAAACCAAAGAGATTTTTGTTAAATTATATTTGAGCCCAAAATGTTTTTTCACATGAAACTCAAAACTTGGGGAATTGCATTGAAACCAATTCCCTTCAGCTCGATCGCTGCCGTTTTATAATTACTCAGCTAACCGAGTGTACGGTTCGAGTGTCCATATCTTGTTGGGAAGACTACCCGCTTATGCTGGACACAAGGTCCCCGGAGATATTAATTTAGAAATTAGATGGGTCGCTTGCCCCAAATTTGGCCGAAATTTATGAGGGTCGGATGAAGACATTGACAGAGAAGTATCCATAAAATGTGGTAAGTTGTTTGCTTTGGAAAAGCAACAAAGAAGAGCCATTTCTAGGACAGATGATAGTTTAATGGTCGTGTCCTTATTTGACCTTTAAAGGGGCCATCTTTGCTGTTAGTTGCTGCAGGCATAATTCTGTTTTTGCGTTCAGTCTTCTTTGGTGTGTCGGGGGTTTGTTGAAAACTTTTTCAAAATTCGTTATTTCTGTTCACAATGTAAAGTTGGTTGTACAATATACATAATGACTCTCTTCTGAAATATTGAAACATATTGACATTGTTTAGGATGGGGCCCACGGGGGGGGGGGGGCGAGGGAATACATAATGCCTCTCTTCTGTAATATGAAACATATTGACATTGTTTAGGACGGGGCCCAAGTGGGGCGGGGCGAGGGAATATATATATAAAACATTCCTGATATTTGGTTACGGACTCCATTGGTTGACCACACAAGTACAAGCCTGTCCAAAACATAAGTCGGCCTCTTTAAGCTTCAGAACAGGTGTGTGAAAGGGACCCCTGTTCACCATTGGGATTGACTCGAGGGAGTCATTTGGCCCGATTTTTTAAACCCCGGAAAGTTCAAGATTGTTTTTAAACTGTTTTCCCATGGAAGTCCGTATTTGATTAAAACTTGAAAGAGACAGAGCCGGGTTTTGTTTAGAGAAATGTAAAGGTTATGAGGCTATAGTTATTTCTGTTACAATTAGATGTGTAGCAAAACCTAGTCCAGGAGTGTCAGCCGTCGACCAAAACTCCAGGTCAGCCATCTGTACGTTAAATAAGCAAACTTTTGTTTCCCGTATTGCCGGTAGGGAAATGGTGATGAAATCCGAACTCGGCTGGTTTCTGATCAGATGTAGTCTGATCTGCGCAAACTTTGCGACATTCCTACGACGAAAAGTTCGGGAACTTGACGCTGGTCAATATCGCCTTCACCCTCTACATGTTCAGTGGGAAGTATTTTGATGTTTATCAAGCATGGAGGTAAATGGATGAACAGAATACAACGAAATATAGTTATACAATTACAAGGTCTAAGCTCAATGATACGGTTTGTTTTTCAAAGGGAATCGCGTTGTCAAAGGTGCACAACTACAACAAAATATTTTGTTTTCGATAAAATTGTATTCAATATACTTCGCTGATATTGGGATTGCATGAGCTTTAAGGTCCCTGAAATTTACAACCATACCCAATGCAAGGTCGAAACAATAATGTGTAAAAATGCAGATAAACAACACCAAATAATAGAGTGTAAAAATGCACATAAACAATACCAAAGAATATAGTGTAAAAATGCACATGAACAATACCAAACAATATAGTGTAAAAATGCAGTTAAACAATACCAAAGAATAAAGTGTAAAAATGCAGATAAACAAAACCAAAGAATAAAGTGTAAAAATGCAGATAAACAATACCAAACAAAAGAGTATCAAAATGTAGGAAAACAATACATTTCAAAACATGTCAATGTGCGTCTATGATATCAAGTTTGGTACAAAATGTGACAAATGCAAACAGCAATATCTGGGAAAAGGAATTGAATTGCAACTTTCACTAAGAAATCTTGTTCCTTGCTTTTGAACATCTTAAAAACAATTATATACCTCTAAATTTACAATTTTGAAATAGTTCTTTAGCGCCCTCGATTTTACAGATGGTAGGCGTGGTTTAACTCATGAATCTCCGTTTATGATTGGTGGCCAGTTGATTGCCACACTACAAAGCTTTATATGTATTGTTGGTTGCTGCTGTATGTCTATTATCCATTAATAATGTGATCTTTAGCTCTTCCAATGACACTGTGAACGCACTTATTGTTCCCCTCTACTGTGACCAGTTTTAGCGAGAGAGAAAAAAAAAGAAGAGAGTTAACGTTGGGTCTGTGAGGGAGAATTCGGGACACAAAAGCCCAGTGAACCCCGTCCAGGTCGATCCTCAGGCATTCGACGGCTAATTCTGTTTACGGGAGGATTTAAAGCTTGCATTTATCATTAAAAGAAAAACCACCATTGACGGCGGATTGGAAGGTATTGTAAAGAAAAGAGAGGCTGTTCATCTGATCGGTCAAGAGAATTGGAATTTGTGATTGTTATATCTTGGAAATAGATGACCAATGACCACTAACTGGACATTCGGAATATCTTGCTTCTTCCCGTATTTTATTGATAATTTCTTTTCTTAATTGAACTACGATTGTTTCTATTTCGGTCAATTATTTTGGACAAACGATTATATACACCCAGATGCACGTGGATAAATGTAACTGATTTGTCTGGATTTAAAGAAAACTTAAAAAGGCAAGCACATTCTTTCAACTTTCCATTGCATATTCCATTCATTTATTTTATTGTTCAATGTGTTTTTTATTTTTTCCTTACATATGTTTAGACATTATTCAATTGATTGTTTGGGGCGGGGGGGGGGGGGTGGGTTCAATCTTTCTTACGTTTGAATCATAATGATTTGAAATTTAAGTAAACTGTTCATAAAATTGAGAAACAATTTCTTTAAAATTAATTCGGTACCATTTCCATCATTGTTCACACTACACTTCAAATATTTAATTTTCACATATAACCTAACTTTGGCAGTTTGGGTCAATGTTCTAAGAGTTTCTTATGTAACAATTGTTCCATTTAATCTTGCAGTAGAATCCTTAACATTTTGACGCAGAGAAACAAAAATAGAGTCTCTGAACCTAATGAATAGTGAATTGGGTTAGCAGTTTTAAGAGCAAAGATCAAATTAGCGCTGTACCGTATAGTTCTTATATTAGTACATAGCACAGTTATGAAACCTACAAGAGATACATAACAATTGTTGTACGCTTTTTCATCATACGCAAACAGTGGCTGCTTTCCTAGAAGCAAAACTTGGTACTTCGACGTATTTTCATGTTGAACAATGCATGTATAAAACAAATCATGTAACGCTATGGTAGAAGTTAGAACGTCTACCAACTTACTACAAGTTACAATGTCTAGTGCAGGGGTTCCCTAACTGGGGTGCATGAACTCCCAGGGGGTGCGTGAGTCCATCCCAGGGGATTCGTAAGACGTTTCTGAAATTCAAACTAGAGTACTTTTTGTTGAACTAAAATCTAATATATCATATAATTTAGTAATGTACAAAAGTCGTACCTATCGACAAACTCTACAATATTACACTATGAACTTGATCTTTTACGAAGCACTGTTATGCGTATATTATAGTATAATAATGACTCAGATCGTGTGTCGATATGTTGGGGGGTCCGTGGACAACTCTGACACCCACAGGGGGTTCGTGGGGGGGGGAGGTTAGGGAAACCCTGGTCTAGTGTAATCTGCGTATTATCATATCTGTTGTGGTTAGTTAGTACTGGCACCAACTGAAGAAACATCTTTATCGGGGAATACTGAAACATTGTCTCCTTTCGTGACTCTCTCAGAAAGTGAACAACTATAACATGCTTCCGCAGAGCCCTGTCAAATGACAGATATTTAATCCCTTCATTTCAATTGAGAGAATTGATTATGAAATCTCGGTATATAATTGGCCGAATCACAGTTAGTAACATATCAATGGAATTTAACATGATTAGTATCTAACTACAACTGACAA
Organism: Apostichopus californicus; assembly: GCA_020650975.1. NCBI lineage: Eukaryota > Metazoa > Echinodermata > Holothuroidea > Aspidochirotida > Stichopodidae > Apostichopus > Apostichopus californicus. The sequence continues at coordinate 10,638 of JAIPMN010018787.1, forward strand.
CTGTAACATTAACCCTAAATACAATACGTTAAAGTAGTATATAGGATTATTGTTACATCTACCTTGAAGTATAGTTACGTGCTGGTCTGAAAATGTCAAAGGCAATAGTGTGTAGCTAGGATCGGTAGTGTGTAGCTAGGATTGGTAGTGTGTAGCTAGGATTGTTAGTGTGTAGCTAGGATCGGTAGTGTGTAGCTAGGATTGGTAGTGTGTAGCTAGGATTGTTAGTATGTAGCTAGGATTGGTAGTGTGTAGCTAGGATTGTTAGTGTGTAGCTAGGATTGTCATGCTATATTGCAGAGAAACGTATTAGTACTCGGGTCGGTTGCCAGATTCCAGAAATTTTAACCAAACCTAACTAGTTTGATTGAAAGTAAGAAATCCAATCTTTAAACCAGGATCTAAACGAGCCTTGTTGCCAAGATAAGTTTTAGCGGTAAATAATATGTGAGATACTCCAGAAGTATATAGGAAATGTCAACATTTGGGTCTTTCTTCTTCTTAATTCGAAATAAAACATGCTTATCAAGCCAACAGATGAATTATTCAGTATAAACGTTTCGTACTAATTATAATACACAGACGGAAAGTTTTCATATAGCTTACGAGAATATTCGTAATAAAACCATAGCCTTTGTGCAGTAAATGAAACGTGCATAACTTTGTGAAAGGAAGCGAATCAGGTTAAGTTTGAAGTTTGTAGCATAACTAAGTCTATTTATTTCAGTCTCGTTCAGCTACCAAGCTATACCCATGTTATTACATAGTTACTATACCTATGTTATTACATAGTTACTTTACCTATGTTATTACATAGTTACTTTACCTATGTTATTACATAGTTACTCTACCTATGTTGTTACATAGTTACTATGCCTATGTTATTACATATTTACTATGCCTATGTTGTTACATAGTTACTATACCTATGTTATTACATAGTTACTATGCCTGTGTTAATACATAGTTAATATGCCTGTGGTATTACTGAGTTCAAATAATCAAAGTGCCCCACTATGTGTATGGTCGCTACGGTGGTAACCCATCAATCCACCAGAAACTCACTCACTTACTTACTTGGTTATCTTAAGAACAAGCAGTGAAATTTATGCCAAACTATTAAGACATTTTACTGGTGACGTCACTATGAATTGACACGCATACGCGTACAACATTGCTAACTTGTGAACGCTGTTAAAAATAGCTTGCGTTGTCATGGAAACTGAAGTCACGAGCTTTCTACTTATTGCCATTTCACTATATAATTTCACTATATAGTGTATCTGCATACAGCTATAATGAGTATCATATCAGCGTGAAAAACATCAATTTGACAAAATACTTGTTAGCTGTAACATAATTTTATTTTTTCATTACTGTGTTCAAGTGTGTTGTAACTGATTTCGTGAAGCCCTTTAGATCGTTGCTCTTCCAGAGTTGTATATAGCGCTTAATAAATTATTAAAATTAAATAAGGTTATTAATATTATGGTAACTAGTGGAAGTAATGTGAATGCTACCATCCTGTGGACATCTTTATACACATATAATAACCTACAAACTTAACAACTATTAATCTATGATATTTAAAGTGACCCATTGACAGTACACTTTTTCCATTAGTGCGAGTCAAATCGGACTGGCAAATAATAAACAAATTTGAAAGACCAAAGAGATTGGTTAAAACGGTCACCTTGAACTCACGATTACAAGTCACGTGGTGCTCCACAAATTGAACAAGTTATCAATTCTTATACAGGGAACTTATACAGGGGATGAAGCCTTATGTGTACTGTATAAATGATGTAACGTCACCATAAAGTTTGGCTGGAGAGAGGGGAGTAACTGGGTCTTAATTGTTAGATACTGAAAGACTTGGAAATACTACAGTAGGTTTAGCAAGTTAAACCCTTTAATAGAACAGTCATATGTGGTAAAAGGTATGTCTGAATTCAGTATAGTTCAATACAAAATAATTTATGTAGGCACCTACACATGCCCCCCCCCCCTTCCGTCAATAAAGTGCCTACTGACCACCCCCACCCACTTCCGTCAATAAAGTGACTACCAACTACCCCCCCCCCCTTTCCGTCAATACTTTGCCTACTAACTACCGCCCCCATTCCGTCAATACAGTGCCTACTAACTACCCCCTCCGTCAATAGACTCAATACAGTGCCTACTAACTATACCCCCCCCCCCCACCCCTCCACCAATACTGTGCCTACTAACTACCCCCCTTTCCGTCAATACAGTGCCTACTACCTACCCCCCCCCTTCCGTCAATACTGTGCCTACTAACTACCCCTCCTAATAACTACCCTTCATCCTTGATACATGTTTGTTTCACGTGGTCTTGATTTGATTAGTTTGACACGCAGTAGTCTATTATGGGTTCCGGGTTTTGGTCTAAGACTCTAATTATTGTTTTCATGTCATATAAATTTTTTTTTTTTTAACTTGATATTTTTTCTCTTTTATCCCTCAGACAACCCATGCGTAAGTGACGCCCACTCTACTACTACTATCTTGCTGCGACCATTCATTCTCTATCTTGACGGACGCCACGACTTTTTCCCTTTCTTGCAAACCGTGTTTTTTCCATCGAGCTGGAAACTGCGCTGTGTGTAACCGTAAAAATATAATTTTAAGTGTTTTCTAGATTGGAAACCAATTGTGTCAACCTGCTCTTTCAAGAGCCATTCACACGAACTGTGTACAACTAAAACCAAACTTGTTTGTTCCTTATGTGTACACAAAAATTTCGTACTGCATACCGTTAAAATAACGTTATCGCAAGCCTCAAGTGCCTTATCGCTGTGTAAACGGACTCAGTCGCTTTTTGATGAATTCGTGGGGTTGTGGAACAAAAGCGTCGTGTTGATATTTGTTGTGTGCTACCTCGCCATAGCTAGCGCACGGTAGCCTATAGCAGTACAAAGTACGAAGATCAACACAGTATCAAACAACTCGAATCCAGTCTACAAGATATTATTTTTTTGTGGTCTCCCTGAAGCATCGAAGTTTGAACTGCAAATTGTTACTGTTGTCCTTTATTGATGAACGATAAAAGTCTGTATTTGTTGGTGATAACATTTTGTTCATATCATATTCACTAGTATTAATAATACGGTGGATACCTATACCTACCATATTCACTTTGGAAGATTCGCCAATGTCGAGGCCGTCACAGGGAGTTAAATATTAAAGTTATATATATAATTGAACTTGAGATATTCTTTTCTTGTTGACCACGACACTTCCTAATTATTATACATTGTCGTCAACTCTTTCCTGATGACAACGTCATCGTCTGGAACTAAGTGACGAAACAGAGTTTATAGCTGTATGATTCGTTTTGGATTATATTCAACTAATCAGATCATCTTCGTCTCTCTGTATATGAACATACATATGGTTTGAATTATGCAGTATTTATGCACAATATCTAACATATTGGATGTTACGGTTTGGAGACACTCTGGATGTTTTTTTTTGTAAGAATGTGAAAGCCGGAATTCAAACTCCACTTGGTCTGTGAATCATATCTGTGAATCCTTCAAGCGTGACTGTACGTTAACCTCGCATTTAGCTACAGACTGTGTTAACGAACCCTATCTCATCCGCGTGTAATAACCTTGACGGTATAAACCGAGGGATCTCAACCATTGGAGAGTTAGTTTTCTACTTCATTTTGGATATCTACTACTCTGGAAACAGTCTTGTTTTACAAAACTATTCTGATGTTTATCCTGTGTACGACTGGATGACGTATGTACTGTATTTTATAGCGGCATATGATTGGTCACATTGTGTAGTCCGACAAGATCGCGCCTAAATTTATTACCATCATCAAAGGGTTCCGTACACATGAAGTCGATGGACCATATATGATCATAGCTCAGTTTCGACGAATCGCATCATAAATTTTAGCAATATTAGAATATAGTCTCAAGTATCATTAGTTTTTCCAAATTGATTGTTTCCCAGTTTTTCGCAGAACCGATTCGTGATCTCAGTGTGAACTTTTACCGTAGCTTCTTCGGTGTTTATCAATACGATTGAATGGGCCCGAGGCGGGAGAAGACTTTCTCCGTTCTTTCACGTACGATACGGAATGCAGTGCATTGAGCACAAACAGTGTATACGGAAGCCGATATTTGTTTAAGCAGTCCAGTCCCCCTGTGGAGTTTACAAACTTAAATCGAGTCTTGTTCTTAGCCCAATCAAAACACTATGAGGTCAAACACCCCACTGTGCCCGATTTTCTTATTTTGGGGATTCTCGCTGATATTGCTTCTGATAGGTGGGTTGTGTTCGGCCCAGAATTTCGTCGACGAGTTCGAGCCTGAACCGCAACAGTGCATCCCAATTACCATCAACCTGTGTAAGGATGTAGGCTACAACGTTACCCGCATGCCTAACCTGGTAGGACACGAATTACAACGAGATGCCGAACTACAACTGAAAACATTTAGTCCATTGATTCAATATCGATGTAGTCCCTATCTTCAATTCTTTCTCTGCTCGGTTTATGTACCGCTATGCACCCCGAAAATAGACATCGCGATCGGTGCATGTCGTCCCATGTGTGAACGAGTAAAGCGATCTTGTGAACCGGTATTGAATGGGTTTGGCTACCAGTGGCCGGACGCTCTCAATTGTTCGCAATTTCCCGTGGAAAATAACGAGTATACCATGTGCATGGAAGTGCCCGTATCACCTAGCGAGGGCAATGGACACAACCGAAAACCGCCAAAGCCCGGAGACGATACGGGTGGCATCGTCGAACCGGGTGAGCCCGATTGTCAACACAAGAGGGAACCGTACAAGTGGCATTACGTTAAACAGTACGATCAATGTGCACCTTTATGTGACGCAGATATCTTGTTTGATTCCACCGAGAAAAAATTCGCTGAAATATGGATGGCGGTTTGGTCAGGACTTTGTTTCTTGTCGTCAACGTTTACGGTACTAACATTTCTAATCGAACCAAGTCGATTTCGGTATCCGGAGCGATCGATTATTTTCTTATCGATATGTCTTAATATTCTGAGCATTGCTTATATCGTGCGGTTAATCGCAGGACGTGAAACCATTGCCTGCCATAGTGATGGCGACGCATCTTTCCTAATCATGAAAGGCCTTGAAAACACTGGATGTGCGGTTACCTTTCTTCTACTCTATTTTTTCGGGATGGCTAGTTCGATATGGTGGGTTGTTTTGACGTTCACCTGGTTCCTCGCAGCCGGGCTCAAGTGGGGGCACGAGGCTATCCAACAACACAGCAGCTACTTTCACGTTGTTGCATGGGGTATTCCTTTCGTGAAAACAGTTATTATTTTATTTATGCACGCCGTAGATGCGGACGAATTGACTGCCATGTGTTACGTAGGGAACCACAACGAGCGTGTATTAACAGGATTCGTTATAACCCCACTTTTCACATACCTCGTGATCGGAACGAACTTTTTATTGGCGGGATTTATTTCACTTTTCAAGATCCGATCTGTCATGAAGAATGACGGTAACAAAACCGATAAATTAGAACGATTGATGGTTAAAATCGGTTTATTTTCGGTGTTGTACATAGTCCCAGCAACCGTTACCGTCGCTTGTTACTTTTATGAAAAATCGAGAAGGAAAGATTGGCTGGATGCAAAATCATCTCCAAATATCGAAGTTTTTATGATGAAGATTTTTATGAGTTTAGTGGTTGGAATAACCAGCGGTATGTGGATATGGTCTGCCAAGACGATGCTAACGTGGACACGATTTATCGGCCGATTTGCACCTTGGTTATGTTGCAATGTGGTTCCGGGTAGGAAGGTTATCGCCAAGGATAAAGACGGCGATGAAACCGCGGTATGACATTTGTAATGTAATGTTTACATTGAAAAGACTGCAACTGATGTCTTTGATACCGCGATGGCTAAACTTAGTTACTACATAGCGATATATTATTTTTCAACCATATATGTGAGATTTCTATCAGAAGTTGCGAAACGGTATACCGTTAACAATGGAGTACTCTCTTGAATATGGGCTATGCGTGACCCAAATACATAGGCTTATTTTGAAGTTGCAAGTATTTGTGAGTTTGTAAAATGTTTAAAATAATAGTACGATATGAAGAAACCGTTATATATTTTATGCTATCTGACTATCTGTCTAGAATGAGTTAATGCTCTAAATTTTACTCAATTGCAATAATGTCCGTATAAGCTCCCTCGGATGTTGTTAAATGATTTTATCAAACGCATGAATGATGTATGTACCTATATGCATGGAGCGTCCTCATGTGCTTTCACAGATCTCTGTGCACAATACTCTGCAGGTAACACATATATGTTGAAAGTAATATACAGTGACGTCATGCCTCATCCGGCGTACAAGTTAAGATCTTAAGTTGAATAAACAAGTCATTTTAAGTATGCGGGAAGGCCAGTATTCCCAGTAATACATGTTTACACCAATATAATTATGTACATGAAGGGGTGGGAGTGGGGCGGTATGTTACAATACAAATGCATGTACATACAGTTTATTGTTCGACATATCATCAGTTTTGTCCCCCCCCCCCCCACCTGCCCCAACATGCTAGAAAGACCAAGAAATGGTCACCTATATGAACAAAGTATTACATCTTTGTTTCTTCAATATTTAACTAACCGTTTCAGTAATCAGAACCGCTACATAAAAAGGACTGGTGATAACTTATTAGCATATTTGAGCTCGGGAGCAATACAGCTGACATCTAGGTAGGCTTTACACGGCATTTCACATATATGTCACATTCTGGCACCATCCCTTGGTACTATCTAAAAAGAAATTCATAAAGATTCAAACAGATTTTACCTAGCAACCGTCTCCCAAGCTCATAAAATCTGTTTATCTCGTTGTCTTTTGATTAAGTATTAATTAAATATTGCATGACAGTCATTGAAATATTTTGCATAAAAGATTGAATTCCTCGTCTTCCATTATTGGGGGTCGATGTATTTTGACCCTATACTAACATGGTGCATAGGCCTGATAGTTTTAAAACTGCGCTATATATATCGCGGTATTGAGATACGGTGATGAGTGGTAGTAGTTGATATCTCATTTTATGATATTTACAGAATATTTAGTATCCTAGATACTAAACTATCATCACTTCTTAAAAAAAGCTTTCTGTGAAATTTCTTACAATTAAAAGTGAAAATTTATTTTCCAATCTTTGATTATTCTTTCCTTGAGTGAATTATCGTCGTAAATGTGGCACGTGATATGACGTCATTTTGTATGGCAAAAAACCGCTTTGGGGCATTGACCTGAATGTTTCATAAAATATTCAGTGTATTGGTAAAACCGGCCTTAAAACCGACCTGGGTCAATCATGACCCACGCATCTATTACCCACCTCGTTCCCCATTCGCCAAACTTAAAGAGAACATAGTTTTGAAGATATAATGTGAAAAACAGTAAGACGTTTCTGCAAGTCAACATGTGTTGAACCAATCCGCATAGTATATATGTTTTCTTACCATAGTTTCACATGGCGCGTTGACAGAACCATACATGTTACAGATAAACTAACCAGAGTGGAAAAGTAGCTTAAATTAACAACAATTTGAAAACACAAACACGTCTTTGGCTATACTATATAGGTCAAAGCTTTTCAAACCTTTCGAATATCTATTTCAACGTATTTCAAATAACTAGTATGTTATATATGTCTTCATATACGTAAATGTGTGCCACACCAATGCGCTACCATAGCAACATGAAAGAAAACCTATTTCCGGAATGCTTCATTCCTTGTTGTATGTAACCATTGTATCTGCTTCGTCGCGGCTAGCTTCAAATTTTAATATTGAGTCTTTGTCAACAAAGTCGTTAAATTTTCTTTGGTTATATTCTTATCGATTCATATGTAGGGATTTCCTTCTGTGTGTAGGCACTCGACTGCGAAATGACAAAATTTACAATCTCTTGATACATTTTATAGTCCTGTTAGCATGCTGATAAAAACGAGCCAAGTACGTTTGACATCAAATTTACAAGTAGGATATAATTCGTCTGTTGAGTACTTCACACGTCCTTTTCAATTCACAAAGGTTGCCGTATACTGATGACATAATATCTAGGATCGGATGAATGCATAGGCGTAGGAGGCTAGATGATATGCACATTAACATGTTGAACGCGCGCAAAATTTTCGTTATATTTTTCGTTCAGCCGTTACAGCCCCCCCCCCCAAATTAAAGTGGGCTCCTACGCCTATGGCGGTGTTTGAAATAGTTGGTGGGATTATGAATCTGCCCCGACCACCCCCTGCCGTGAAATGGGCAATTGATATATTGAAAACTATCAAAAATCATGAATATGAATTCTTTCCCCTCAAATTTGCCAACCTTCTCCACTCTACGTGGCATCGCCTGAATGACAATTGAAAATTGTTATTTCCTCCGTGAAGCTATAACAGTATCTTCATACATATTGCTACCTAATGATGGTCAACGTAATGTTCACAATGTGGGTTGATCACAAACAAACACTACGAAAGGACTCAATATACGATATAATGGAAATAAAGTCATGTGATTGAGAAAACCGTCACATCGCGAATACCGTTGCTTAAAAAGGAATACCGTCACAAATATCGTCATATCATTGGGAATAAGTCACGGAGTTTTACACGCACGAAATATCTTTCTTCCTCTGAATCAGATTCCGATTCAGTCTCTCTTGAATAAAATCGATTGATTGACAGGGCAAGCCCTTATAGTTTGTTTCTCCTGTTGGTGTCGATATATATTATACACATTAAAAACATGCGACCATTTATGGCTTTGAATGTATCTTTACTATCTATAGTGATTGTCTGGGTATATAATATATTGTTGCTAAAACAAATTAAACACATTGCATAGGGGAATACGAGAATGAGCCTATACACTTATTACAAACTGCAGTCAAGGTTACATGATTCATGGCGTTGTATCTTATTCATGACAGCTACTTAAAAACATTACGACTTTGGCGGAAAGTGGATAAATTACTCACGACTAATGTTGTGTTTTGTACATTTCATCGTCAACTCACCAGACGCAGTCCGGTTATGACAATCACTTGGCATCGTAAATATAATTCCGTAATTTTTTTCTTGTGCATTTCAATTAAGCTGTGTGAGGAGGCTATACGCACTTGACTTCGTAATAATCCGTGGACGGAGGAAAACCACCAAGGGTATCGTAAATTTGGGGGTTTAGTTACTGTTCCCAGTTGGCGAGAGGTATAGCAGCGACTCACCAGAACTGATATAGGGTACAGTATTTATATAAATGTTTGCCACGGTGCGGTATGTCAGGCCGTTCGCGCATTACGACACCCTCGAGGTGAAGCGAGAACTCAGAGGGTTAGCAGTCCCATTGTATTTTCTTTCTAATATCTTTACGGCGATCAAGTGATTTTCGATACGACAAACTATTTACAGTTTGGACCTTGCCTTTGACATTATGCGCTGCATGAGAGATATTTTGGCCGCAGATTGTTGCATGCCGTAATTATGGTCGTGGCGTCCACGCTATAGGTTTCATGGAAACTGCAGGGACTTGAAATCTTAATTGATATGTTGAAACAGTCTGGTCTAAAGGCTTGGCATCCACTGAAACCGAAGTGATGAAAGGATAGCCGTGGTAATGGCCACTTTCGCCACAATGTGACCAGTCATTGTGCTATATATATGGAAGATGTTTGCAGCTGTGGTTGTTTAAACATATGTCAATCTGAAGAAAAAAAAACATATGGCTTGTTTTCAAAATATAGAAACTATCCGTCATAAATCATTTTGCCTTTTCATCTATATATTTTGATATAATATTGACATTTTTCTAATCATTTAATTACCTGCGTATACCTTATGCGTATATATAATAACATTGAATTGGAAAAGGGAACTGAAAGAGGAGTCAGAGTGGGGGTTATCTACACCCTTACACGATGTGTTCATATTAAAAGTATAACTAGTTAAGCAGATAAACGTCTCAGTGTTTTCTGAATAATGAGGAAAACAACGGTGGGTGGGTGAGCCTGGTAACAGAATTTGAGTCTCAGACCAGAAAGAAAACCATCGCAGTGCCACGTCCGAGTCCGATGCATGCATGGGGTTGTCTATATCTCTTGTCTGTTTGAATATATATGATGGCTGTACAAGCTGAAATTCGTATCTAATCAATCGATATTTATCTAACTGCCCATCATTGTCTAACAAAGATTGAAAATATATACATTTGACCTATTATGACGTCAGTGCAATCGACGTCCCAATCTGGTTTATAAGAGTTGCTATATCGGTCTAATGTATGAGACTGGAAAACTCAATAAGCACAAGACATGTATGTCATGACATGACCAGGGTGAGGGGAAGGGGGGGTTA
>JAIPMN010018788.1:0-13854 GCA_020650975.1 Apostichopus californicus
CCATTAATCGCCTACTATGAATAATGAGTATAGTTTTAATATCCCATAACCTACCCCATCCTTTCGTATTTTGACATATTTCATTTGCTTTCATGCATGTATCGATCGCATGTGCAGGGACTTGGACTTTATAATGATTTCACCTCATTTTGTCTCGAAAGAAAACTTGTTTCCCAATTTGCACATTGGATATTGCAGTGCTAGTATGCATTTTTTCCTTGAGGGGGGGGGGGGCGTTGATGGAGTGATGTGTATACGCAAATAAGATAATACAATAACAGTTATAAAGGGTACTACATATCAGGCTGCATCAGTCCAATCGAATTTCTGCAAAGTGCCCTTCGACGTCGGTGCCCCCCCAGATTAAAAGTGCTTCTGCCGCCCTTGCATTTAAGTGTTAATACCCAAAAAGTGAACAAATGAGTCAGTGTTAAATGAAACTTATGTTGAGAAATGATGAATTTCTGCATCCTAAGTCTATGGAGGTGTATTACAACCATATTTGTAAAAGGTATGTTTTAATAATTGGAAGACACTCATTGGCACTATGCCAATGGGATGGGGTGGGGGTTTGGGGAGGGTGAGCAAAATTACTTTTGTGATTCCTGTCAAACTGGGCAATCATTGACAGTGGTTACTAGTAAAGAGACTTGCCACTACTCAACTTTTAATTCCTGAATTTGACACTAGCTAATAACTAAGTCATTACTTAAAACCTTTTTTTCTGGTAAATTTGTATGTTTGCTCTTAAATGGTATATATTATACATATTAAATATTATTAAATAGTTTATGGTTGTTGTCATTCAACTTCATAAGAACTTTTCATTAATGTGTTACTTTAATTACTGTTCCATGGTTGGATGTTGCTTTTGTTCACTTTTCAACATTTTTGCTCTTTCCTGTTGATCTTTCAATTAATTCTCATCCCTTCCAATTGATAGTAGAAATTAATAACTTGAAAACTTGTTTCTTTATCTGAAGTTGTTGTATTATAACAGGGAAACCTGAATAGTCAACTCAAATAATCAGCATACTAATCTATTTTCATATGAGACTATTTTGGTATTTGCTGTCTAAAGTTAATTCCAGTGTTTCCAAGACTTTTTTTTCAATTCTGAACGTTTTTTTTTAACAATGGCTTTATCTTTTCTATTGTTGTCTTTGTTTTTGATTACTCAAGGGTTGCAATTAGCCACACAATTGGACATTTCTTAACACTTTTCTATGGTCAAATTTGGCTTTAGTTAAAGCTTATACAAGTATTTGATTCGTTCATAGATTCAACGACTATTTAATTTCAACTTTGAGTGGACATGGTTTGTCAAATTTGTGCTTTGCTGTATGTGAAAGTGGACTCGATATAGGTGCTGTATAATCACAGGGCACTTAAACTGGTTAAATTATATCCTAAAAGGATCTCATTCGTATTCTTAAAGGAACTCATTTGGTCAAATGTGGGAGGGAGAGAACTTGAGGAGAATTTTTAGGTAATGCAAAGATTATAAAGTATGCTTTTCAGATTTTTTATTTTTACCCGGTGGTTAAAATTTTATTAAAGAAGTAAGTCTGTTTCATTATGATAACATTTATGCAATTCTGTATCATATTGTCTTCTTTCCCATTGTCTTCTTTTCCATTGTTTCCAAAATGACAACCAATATTTAAGATCACACAATTTTACCACGGATTCACGTCTTACGGAATTCCATTGTTTGTTGATGCCTTAGGTTAGCATACACCCATTAAAAGCCCCATTGACTTACACACTAAATCACAAAAGTAATGTGGTCTATAAGTCTAGATAGAAGTTCTCACTAGCTGAACGCTACCCATCACTGGATAGCTGACAAGTTGGCCTTTCATGGCACCATCAATTTTCCGTATCATGACCATGTAGATTGTTTGCTTTCCGATCCTGAAGTTTTCGTCACTTGTAAACAAACCTCTTCACTCAGTAGTAAACAATTTTCGTACGCTGCTCCTGGGAAGCCTAAAGGGGTCTAAAATTGCCTCAATTGACCCAATTTATGCACCACATGTACTTCCATTCATGCTCTTCAGCATGCAAACCACAAACAAACAGATTCTTATTGATAACATGTCAAAAAAGATGTTCTCCTACTGCATTTTGGCACTTTTCCTACTCTAATAGGAGTATACCACCTTAACATACCCCCTGGAAAATTGTTCAATAGCGCCGTACGTATATCGGTAAAGACAAGAGCCATAAACAGATGGCGCTGTCGCACGTCTGTAGCTCGCACGGCGGTAACCCATTTTTGATTGGTGATAGCAAAACAACGATCAGACTCAGCCGTTTACGTCGCCGTGCAGGCTTGATGAGGTAAACAGCCTTGTATACAGCCTACAGGTTGTTTCGTGACATTTACAAGTTCGTACTGAATTTAAGTTTGAGCTTGGTAGTTGTGACGAGCGCAGACTGGACCCGAACCCAAGAACCATTATTTCCTTTGGGTACAGATTTGGAAACGTTCGCTGTAATAATCTGGACCAAGCCTAGCCTTTTCATGGCATGTGATATTTCAGGCCGCAGACTACAGCCTGGAAAAAATACAAAGGCTGCATAGCCTAACGCGAACGACGAACGTTAGACATAAAATAGTAACAGCAGCCGAAGTTAGTAAACAGTATAGTCTGTAGTCTGTAGCTAGTAACATTTGACGTCGAAATTGACTTGATGTTACCGAAGTTGCATAGCCTTTGCAAATTTAGGTAGGTTGAACAACAGAAGCCTAACTCGAGGCGATTTGTTTTTATTAGTCTAACGTCCTAGCCTGTAGGCCTAACTTTAGATAGCCTACTCAGTTGTTAGTTTAAATGATGTAGCCTACCTTGGCAACGCTAGTCACAATGCCTCAACTTGCTAGCTTTCCATCCGTTACATATTTTCTTAAGCTCAGAACTACCATAGGGGCCTAGGCTAGAGCAATGATTCATGGCCTAACTTCCTATGCTATGCCTAAAAAAGATGTAGGCTTTGTTGGATGAGTACTAACAATCGACTGGCCTATACTGACATTTGGTGAAATAATGACTTAAATAAGGAGGACATTAGTTTCTACCAAGACGGAATGGCAGGTTCTTGATGGCGGATTGTAACATTCTTAGATTGATCTTGTTTATCAAAGATTTCACAAAATTTTTGTTAAAATGTGAACTTTTCTTGGTATGCCAATCGACTTGTTGCCGTTATCATCGGATACTGTAGTCCTTCATCCGTCAATCTCTAAAAGCAGATTGTAATGAATGTAATTTATGGCACCATACCTGATACTCTTTCAGTTCTGCCCATGTGTGTCTCTACATGCACATCCAAGGGGAAGTGATCAGCAGCTCCCTCCCTCCCTTTCCCCCCCCCCCCAAAAAAAAATTACTGTAACATACAAAAAGGTGAAGTTACAACATGATCCTTCAATTTTTAATTCTTTTTCAGTTTGTACATGCATAATATTCCATAATTATCCCATATGTGTAACAACCATTTTTATCAATAGTCTTATTTGATAGTTCCAAGTCCCACAGTAGTGGTAACAATGTGCAACAATTCAAACATAAGCATCACTTGCTGAAAAACAACATTACTGGGACTCAATGACATCAAAAACATATTGTGGTTTCCTGACAACTCCATGCACTGTTATCTCTTACTTCCATTTTGACTTATGATTTTGCCATTAGTAAAAGAATTTATGGAATGGTGATGATGAGCCTGACATATTTCTGTTTGATCAATACTTGAAAAGGTCTAATATCTTGTCCAGCTTAGGTTTTCACTCGCCCAACAAGCATGTAAAATTTCCAAAGGAATGAGGGCTTAAAGTTCTTTCAGAAAATGAAATCACAAGAGGTATAAGACTAGGCCTACATCAACTTTTTTGGGATGTACATCCAATGCAATTAAGTAAGTTAACAAGGAAGGAAAATGGAATATTATGCTATTCCATAAGCTGCTAAAGTCAATAGAATGTCTTTTGAAAAGGGGAGCTAAAAACCAAGAAAACTTCCTTTTACAATTACGAACACTTGTTATTTTACTTATTTCCATTCTTTTGGGGGAAAAGGTGTGTTTGAGGTTGAATCTGAAGTGTATTTCTTGAATTCAATTACAGTTCTGGATTTAGACAAGTTTCTTGGTTGATACAATTTGTAACATTGATGCACAGCAGGAGTGCTATCATGTGTCTTTGTATTAGGTGGAGGAGGGGGGGGAGGTCGAGAAGGCGATAAGATGTCATGTAATGGGAGAGGAGTCCCTACCTTCTCCTTCCGTTTGGTAAAAGATACACATTGAGCTATAGTTTGCAACTTTTCAAACAGTGTTGAAGAATTTTTGACTGTTTTAAGTTGTACATACCGCATATACACATGCAGGGATGTGCTCACACTGGGCGGCTGCGCCCAGCAGTTCTGAATGCCGCCCAGCACAAACAGTATTTTAAACATTTCCGCCCGGCACTTTTTTGATGATAATTTAACACATTTTACCATAACCAAAACCTGGGAGAATACATGGCACAGAATAGGAAAATAGAACCACCTAAGCATACTTCATGTGCAAAATTTGTCCAGTGGGGAGGGGGTACCCCACTCATGAGATCCCTCTCCCAGGGTGTGGATCACACTACCCCACAATCTGCCGTGCACTCAAATATTCCTGAGCACATCCTTGCACATGTATGTACCATACACTAGGAATATCTGTCTGCCAGTGGTAGGAGGGATGGGCTTATCCCCCCACCCATATTTATTTTTTGCATGGCCTAACCCCATCCCACCCCTTGAAGTATACATGGTTGCAAGAATATTTTTACAGGCCAAGTGATTGCTTACCAAGTTTTCTTAAACTTGCTTGCAGCACATTCCATTTTATGTCACAAAATAACAACCCAAGAAAGACAACTCAAACTTTCTTAACTACTGTATCTCTTCTATCCAAACTTGTATCAATGAGCTGTTAGCAGATCTGTATTCTTCTTTGTAGTTTTGTGACAGTTTGGGGTGGAAAACTTTCTTGACCAGAATGTGTATATATGTTTACGTTATGTGCCCAGCTAACGTTTCTATGAGATGCAAACAACACATTTCTTAACACTATATTGTCTAGACAAAATCAGAACTAGAAATAACTTGCTAGTCAATGTTTTCATGGTACATTAATTTGTCTCTGTCATTATATGAACCAGAGACATCTTCCTCACCATTCTTCATCTCAAACATACGGATGAATTTTCGTGTCTTGGATGACGTCACTGCATAGCCACTAGCTACCTGATTTTTAAGCAGGTTTTCAATTGATGTTTCTTGGAAAAATGTTCTATTACTCAGACATCCCAAAAAAGTCCCAAAAAAGACATCCCAGAAGACATTGCTATTGTCTCAATACACTTTTCAGTCCTAGAATTTTACAATTTTTAATAGCTACTTGCTAACAAATGCAACTGCTTGAAAAACTATGCTTAGCATTTTTTTGAAATTATGTATAGTGCACACATCAGTTGGCATGTACTGTACAAGTTTACAGTATGGAAGTAGCACAATAAATATTTGCTGATAATAAGCAGTAATTGCAAGGCTTACAGGTATGGTACGGAAGTTATGCTGATTCTTTGATTGATGATTGTTCACCGGTAAACAAAAAGACAGTTTTCTGCCAGTAGACATAAGAACAATAATAGTATTAGTGTATATGAAAGATATCGTCATGGTAGTCTCTAAGGCTTAACAAATTGGAGTTGGGGGGGGGGGGGGTCAGTTGGCATTTTGCCAGACAAAGATCTGTGGTGAAAAAAAATTGTCAAGTTGGCTGACACCTCAATATGAATAATTTATATTTAAACTTAAATGGGGATATTTAAAATTAGAAGTTTGAAATAAAATGTCACCATTTTGTGATAAAGGTTAACATTTAGAGATTTAAGTTTCAAAATGTTAATAAAATTTCTACTTCAAAATTTTGTAATTTTGCAATGAAAGGTGGAAAGTAAACGTCAAACTATGGAGATAAAACATCAATATTTCAAGTTCAATATTTAAATTTCAAGTTGGTATGGTAGGAATTGCAGATTAAAACATTGCAATCATAATCCGTTCATGGTAATGTGGACCATTTGTAGGCAAAACGTTGTAAGTTTGTCGGAATTTGTGATAAAATGTCACAATTTCAAAATTGCAAATTAAAATACATAAAAAATATAAAATTTTGATTTAGAATGTCAAATATTTGGTTACAATGTCAGATGATACGATAAAACATATAACTAAAGCTTCTAAATGAAATGTGATGTTTTATCTTGGGATTGCATTATATCATCGATATGCAATTTTGTTAGTTAATATACGTGTACTATTTTCACAACAGACCTTGGTATCGTACACACAGATGCATTATGGATCATCCACTCTCCACTCTATTCATGAGTCTTTATTTATCTCATATTATTTAAGTACTACAGTAATGTGTATCGGTATCATGTACATTAAACATCTACGATAGCATGTTTACACATAAACTGCACATACTGTACCGTGGTGACCAGTAGTGTGTATCCCAGCTGTCTATTATTACAGTGTCTTTTACAGAGTGTGAGATGATGATGAGCAGAAAACAGATGGTAATTGTGACAAACAGCCAACCTCCCGTTGTAAGCTCCACCTAATTAAAATTGGATGTGACAGTTTCAACAGTTATCCTTAGACATTTGTGCAAATGATTATTTACAATGTAGTGACATTTGATGACGGTGTTGTCTAATAATTGTCACTGAAATGCTAACAGCCATGGAAACAAGAATGCATGCAAAATTCCAGCTTGTGTATTTATATATACAGCACTGTGCAGTAGTTGTACATAGCTGAAAGCAAGGTGTCGGCAGGTACCCACATGTATGATCTCTGTGTACACCCCACAGCACTAATTGTTGATGTGCAGTGTTACCAGTTACACTCAAAGTATGTGTACAATTGTATTTTGCAATATATAGATCGTATGACGACCCACTGCAAATTCGTCACTTTGTCAAGAAAATGCTAGGAAGAACAAGTATGTATGCCCAAAAAAAGCATAATTTTGTACTTTACAGAACACTGTGCGGTTTGTCTCCCCAGCTGAAAGCAATGCAAAGTCAAGTAATAGCACCACTTTCTACAATATCCCAAGGTATACTGCACAATATGAATACAGTAGCTGTTGCCTTGATTAAAGGTTAATGTGTTTGTGCAAATAAATCTTTTGCAATGTTCATGCTCAGTTATTCAAATTTGTTGACTGTTTATTTATCTGTTTGTCATGAGAAATGCAAACAGCTTGGCATGCAAAGATGCAGACAAAATTCCAACTGTTGTACTATGTACAGTACTGAAAAGTACAGTATAGTACAGTGCAGTACTGAATAGTACAGTATAGTATAGTACAATACAGTGGAGTACAGTACTGTGCAGTACGTGCAGAACAGTACAGTAATAGTATCTTTACAATAGAGTGGAGTACAGTAATAGGATCTATACAATACAGTGGAGTACAGCATAGTATAGTAAAATACAGTACAGTACAGTGCAGTTCTGAATAGTACAGTATAGTACAGTACAATACAGTCGAGTACAGTACTGAACAGTATCGTACAGTACAGTATAGCATAGTACATTTCAATACAGTGGAGTACAGCACTGTGCAGTATAGTACAGTACAGTAATGAACAGTACAGTATAGTAATGAACAGTACAGTATAGTATAATACAGTGGATTATAGTACAGTATATAGTATAGTACAATACAGTGGAGTAAAGTACTGTGCAGTACAGTACAGTAATGAACAGTAATGAATAGTACAGTATAGTACAGTACAGTATAGTACAATACAGTGGAGTACAGTACTGTGCAGTATAGTATAGTATAGTACAATACAATACAGTGGAGTATAGTACAGGGCAGTACTATACAGTTCCGTTTAGTATAGCGGAGTAGTTTTAATTACTGAAGCTGAAATCAAAGCACATACAGACAAGTAACTCCCAACTACAATCCCTGAAGTACACTCCACAAAATGAATAGTTGATGGGCTGTTTAAGCAGTGATTCTGCAATATGATAGTACAGCAGCTATATGAACAGTCTGCTGGTATAATAACCAACGGCTAAAATGAGAGTTTTCATATTTATACAGTGTACCTGAAGCATACTCAATAACATACAGTAAGTGCTCCAAAATTGCACCAGGAAGTACTTAAATCAGGTTTTAAGGTCTAGTATTGGAATAATTTGAGACAACTATACATAGCAAGACATTTCTGGGACATAAAACATTGGACTTTTGTTTGAAGAATAATTACCTCCGTAATTTGGTGCTGCTGTATTAGCTGTTAGTTTATTGTACCTACAATTAGAAATTAATGAGGCACAGAACAACAAACTACATATTTATATTTGTGGATATTTTAAAACTGCTATGTACATGTAAATATACTGCAATGGTAAGTGAATAGGTTTTGTGTGTAACAGCGGGCCCCCCAGTGGCAACCCCAGTTGCGACTTGCTGATTTGTAAACATTTAGGTAGTAAAGTGCATATACACTGCTGTGTGTTAGCAGTGTTAACAACCTCACACACTGATCCCTCTCTCAGATATGGTATGTACTGTAATAGTTTACAAGAGATGATGATATTGCATGGCTGACATACCATCATGAATACTAAAAATATCACTAGAATTATCACTAGAACTTAAGGAGTGTTAAATAATTAGTTAAATGTCTCTGAGAAGGAAAATGCCCTAAGAGAATGAAACAGTTTTCAGATGGGAGCTGTTTAAATTGGTGCTTGTTCAAAGATTGAACATGCACAAGTTCTATGTCACCTGCTAAATTGTTCTTTGACAACACTAGTGACCTTCTATACTTGTAAAACATTAAAACTTGTAGCAATTATTAATCATAAGAGATCATAACTTTGTCTCAGCAATCCCCTCCTCACCCCCCCCCCCCCAGCACTGTCCAAATTTGAATACTTATGTTGTTAACGTCCCATTATTCCTAGGATACCATTCATTTGCTGCTACAGTAGTTGCAATATTGTTGAATTATTTTTCCCCCTTGGAGCGATGCATGTCTGTTAGATAACGTCTCTGTATGTTGACAATACGTTATTGGTAATATAGACAATAACCCCTCTGTTACGCAGCTGCAATTTTTAAGTCTGGAAAGGTCAGAGACTTAATAAATAATCATTTCAATAGTGGATATTGGTAAAAATTGACCTTGGTTTGTATCTGTGCATTGTGAATATTATAATGATATTTCTATTGGTTTAATTGGGTATTTATTGCAATGCATTAGACGTGCATTGTGAATATTATAATGATATTTCTATTGGTTTAATCGGGTATTTGTTGCAATGCATTAGATGTGTTATAAATACAAACAGTGTTGATACATTTATACTGTTTGTACTTATAGATTTGAATATTCATTCATACATTAATTTGAAATTTGAAAGGTGGAAAAAAAATTAGTTCCGAACAGGAAATTGTGCTAAATTTGAGAGAAAATATAATTTTTTTTTTTTCAAAAGAGAGTTTGAAAGTTCAGTACTAGTTTCCTACATGATTGCATTAGGGATTAGTCAGTATTGACCATACCTATTGTATATAGCTATATATACTTATCAATGTTTATACTGTATCTGGATCATCTACAAACCACAGATTAATCCATGTAGTATATATGTTTCAGAAAAAGGCTTAAATCAGAGTTTCCTTGTTAAATGTAAGCATTAAATTATTTATCAACTTCTGAAAATTCCAAAATCATTTATCCTTTATTTTTAGGATTCCTATGATTATCCCCCCCCCCCCCATTTTGTCTTTCTTTTTCGTCTTTGTTTTAAATAAAATCATATATTTCCACTCTATCTGGAAAATATGCCAAAAAGTATAAACTACTGATACTGTACTGTACATGACTGGATTTGAAGGGATCCTTGAATGAAAACGCCTGAGAAAAATTCACATAAATTTCTTATTAAAATTATTCTGTTGGACATTCTACATGTATGTCTACAGAACTATTCTTTAATATACTGGTGAGTGGTGACTGTATGCACGCTCATCAATAAGGGCACACAGTACTTGACTGAGTTGAAGTGCTGCCTTACAAGTACCTGCAATATTTGATTACCTATATAGCATGACTGTACTATGTATGTATGCCGTGTATATTGGTGAGGGATATAAGGATCTCCAGTTCAGCAATCTCGTAAAACAGATATTTTGTCAAATGAAAATAATTTTCAAAAATTGTATCTTTGGTAGGATGGGATACGAAGAAGGGGGGGGGGGGAGGGGGGATTAGGGTATTGTATAAGAATCCAACCATTTGATTCTATTGTTGCAGTATGAAATGACATTGTCATAGATCTTACGTAAATTATTTGGCGAAATAGTATGGGTCGTAAATAGTGATATGATGTTGGGCACCATGGAAATTCAGAGAATTTTTTTACTTTTTTATCCAATTAGTTTGTAAGTTGTGGCTTGTTGTGGCGATAACAGTAGATTTTTATGTTGTCTGATCATGCTTGGCTGATAGAGAATAAAACAGTGTGCCCTGCATTTTTCAAGGTAATATTCATGTGAACTAGTAAACAAGGCAGTTCTCATCTACAGTAGTCCCTATACTGTTTGTATGTGAGATTACAGACCTGTACAGTCATCGACTCATTGCATTGGTTTATATTGTCCAAATAATATGATATTTTTCAGTAAATTATACTGATATTTATATATGATATTTACATACGATATTTTTCAATATATATTTTCAGTTCAGTAGTTTGCAGTAGTGTTTTTTTTATTTTTCTATTTGAGCAATGGAACAAGCTATGAACACAGGTGGTACAATCAATAATTTCATGTGAAGTACAGAGGAAAGGAATCTCTGTGTAGTTATAGTTTTGTGAGTGAGAGCAGGGTAGCATTAACCTTTTAAGGTACCCTGGGCCACTTCATGGAGTTTGGGTCCCCAACTTATAGTGCTTAAGGCAATTTGTAGATTTTAATCCCTGGGTGCACACTGTGTCACTCAGCTGTGAGTATATATGTTAAAATTCCATTCATAACTTTTGATTGATGTCAAGTTTTCTAAACCTTGTAATTAGAAAAGTAAAATGAAGAAGCAACAACATTTAGAGGTTCCTTCTGTAAGGTCTTCAAAATGCTTCTAAAATGTCACCATTCCTTCCCATCCTGCCTCCATTTGCCTTCTAATTTTGGTAGCCCTAACTTGGGGGTGGGGGCAGGGAACTGAATGAGAGACAAGTTGAATCAACTGGTATATATTCCTTATTAGAAAAAGCTGTCTGTTAAATCCAATAGATTTTGTATGTTTTCATAATTTGTATCAATCACATGCAATATGAACAATTTTAAAAGTTTTGACTTTAAAAAACATGAAAGTTTACTGGTGCAGTGGTTGGACTGTCCAACTGTATTTTTATCACCACACTGTGTAAAGAAAGCTGCTGATTTGTCTGGTGTTTTGCCCATTCGTTGATAACATTACCTGTACCTATAAATTAAGGTTTGACAAATTTCAAATATTTCTAATGCTGTCTTTATTAATTGGTGTTCTTCTTACAGTATATAGATTTATTAAGACGACCACACAGTTGCCTGTGATCAAGTAAATAGGTACTCCAAAGTTTACTCTAACTAAACAAACTGGCTTTTAACTGTAAATGGTATGCTTTGTGAATTAAATTTCTGATAAAATAATGAAATTATTTAAGGGTACTGCGTATGAAGAGTGTTTTGCATTGTCTGGCAGTTTGCCAAGTTTTGCTATACTATACAAGATTCAAATTACAAAACTTTAAATTCAAGAAAATGATAAAATCTTCATAAAAAAACTAGTTTGTATATATTCCTTGACTTTTTCCAATGTTTTGTATCTTTTTACAGTCCCCCAGCTGCAAGTGATTAGGTAAATAATTTCTCAAAAAACTTGCTCTAAGTGACAGACTTGCTTAGAACTGTTAATTGAGGGGGAGGGGGGGGGGGAGGTAGGTGAGAGACTGGAGACACAGTGATGAGCTTGAAGCTGCGGAGATCCTTGTAGATTTCTCTGGTTCAGTCATTTGGGAGAACATACCTCACATTCTTGTCATTATTAAAGGTTGTAAGGAATGTAGATTCATTATGTGATACGTGACCGCTACAATATGGACTCAATCATGCTGGATACTCAATTATATCTCGTCTATTCGTGAAGAATGTGCTGATTACCTGAGCAATACTCCAGTGTGGTACATTTGGCTGTAATATCTCGGTTAACAGTACGTTACAGTACAGGTTTGTGTATGTACAGAGTCATGGTCACTTTTATCAGAACTGTATCTGAAATAGTTCAACAGGAATACCTTGACCCTTGTTTAAAAAGATCGCACTTTATTCAATGGTACCTTGGCCCTGTTTTAAAGTTCCCCCTTTTTTATCAATAGTACCTTGGCCCTCTCTAATTATCCCAATTTGTTGAACATTACCATTGCCCCCTTTGTCCCAATTGTATAAGATTATCCTTGCCCCCTTTTTTCCTAAATTTGTATAACAGTACTGTACCTTGGCCATGTTTTACCCAGTTACTTTTCAAGTGACTGGATAATCCTTGGGGATTATATATACCTTTTCCAAACACCCAGTAATGCAGTATGGGTCTTATTAAGAACTACCCTACAATGGTTCTCTCATTCATTCTGGCAAATATTGATAAAATACAGTAGAATTTCCACTTTCCTAAGTAATTAGCTATACCATATAAACTACAGTGGTCCTTGACTGTATCGCAGTCAAGATACAGTATCAATTGTATTTAAGATTATATCATGTAAATTATGTTAAGTTATTACCAAAGAATAAACCACAAATATGCCAATAAAAATGAAATTTGAAAAGATCTCCAAGATAGAAATATCTTTTGTGTTTGAGTGATTGTATGCACAGATAATGTATAGTGTAACCAAGTATACAATTTGTACTGTGCCGCAAATATTTATTCATCTTGTTTGTGAAACTGTTACACCTTCCTGGTTGCCTCTTGTTTTCATTTTCTTTCTTTTATCTGAAACCGGTCATTGCACTGCTAAACTTGCAACAACAAAAATCATACGATTGTGGATGCTTAGTAACACCTCCCTAGCGGAAGTAAAAGTAATTTCTCGTGGCATGTGTGTTGTTTTCTTCTTCTTCCTTCTCCTGCCTCTCGTGATGAAAATGTAATTAGAGTGTAAGCACTACACTGTATGCCGAGCAGAGGAGATTTAATTTGCTCTGGGCTGATAAGGTAATTAGGACATGACCATGTTTACATAATTTACAACCAGCAGGCTTGAAATAGAAAATAGGAAAGACCATCTCCTGTCAAAATGTTTGTTATGGGTGTCAAGTCTGTTTTCAGTAAATTGAAAAGAAAGTCCCACATGTATCAGAGAATTTCTGGGTATTGGGTGTTTCAGAAATGTTATGTTTAATAGTAAGGCATAGTGTCCTGTAAACTGTGTGACATACTACCAGCTCATTTGTAGGTCGTCTAATTTGATAAGATCTGTCTATCTGCTGAGTAGTTCATTTAAGTAGTTCATACCCTGCCATACTCTAGATGGATCATATGGTAAGTGCAAATTGTCAAAGTACGGTTCATGAATGTTACACTCTTGTATACCACATGCTTGACTTAAAAACCACAAAATTTAAAACTGCCAGCTCCTAAGTAAATTCCAGGTAACATGGTATTACTGTGTAATCTGATTATTTTAGAACAATCTACTACATGAATCACTCGGTCTCTGT
>JAIPMN010018797.1:0-20681 GCA_020650975.1 Apostichopus californicus
ATATATAATAATAGTAATAATAATAATCATACAAATATCCTTACCTCTTGGTGATCCTCTTTTAGCCTCTTTGTGATTGGATTCTTTCCGTTTATCTTTGCTACTCTCTGAATTATTTCCTCTGCTTTATTTGTCTCTCCGATAGAGAGGTGGTAGTAAGGACTCTCAGGTATGGTCTGGAGTTTTCAGTAATGCAAAAAGCAATGAATATTATGACCAACATGCATCGATTCTCATTACATTAAATCGACTAGCTATTGTGTTTATCATGAATTCCGAAAACTTATATATTCAGTCTGTCCGTCTCATTCTAAACTGTTACACTGATCTTATCGTCTCGTTCATTTTAGTTTTATGCCTTACTTGAACACTCCTCAATGTCTGTGAATATTTAGAAAAGTCTAATCAATCCAGATAGTAGGATGAAAACTTTTAGAAAGCAAATATTTGGGGCCAATACTGATGACCTTTAACCTTCCTTACAATTGTTAGATATTGGTTCAAATATGTCAATTACATGTAAAGGGAAGTATACAAACCCGCTGAGTTGCAGCACAGTAGAACTAAGAACTATGCATACATACGATCATGAATATACATTGTTTTCTTTCTTCATGCAAAAAATACGGTATTTGGCAAATGATATACTTACAGATAACAAAAGAATCGTGATGATGTTTGGTATTGCGCTGATGACTAGATACCACCTCCACCCCATTGTTGGGATAACAATCAATGCGAGAACCACAGATAAGATAACACCAAAAGAGAATGAAAACTTTCGAGACAGAAAGAGAAAAAAAGGAGAAGACAAAATACGAAATATAATTGACTTCTGCACATTATAGTATATTTGTATCGGCAGTGGCGTAGGAAGGTGAAGAGCGGAAGCCAACTCAATCAGGCCTATACGTTGCGTAGATTTCACCGTGTCGTAACTATATCAAAGTAATTCATTAGCCTACTGGTAATAGTTATACCTAGGAAGGAAGGTCATGTACAATGGAGGAATTGTACAATGGGGCACCAATATTATGGAGTGGAGGGTGTGGGGGTATATAGGTGGGCGTGGGGAGGAGGGGCTGATGTATGATTGACACCATGGATGCCATATCGATCCTATACCTTTACATTAAAGGTGATGGAGGAATCAAATTACAAAGCTTACGTGTTGATTGGTGGAGGTGAGAAATGTAAAGGACATGAGGATAAGTGAGGGTATGCAAAGAGGGAAGTTGGAGGGAGGGACAATATTTAAAAGACGAAATATAGAGGGTGACGGCACATTGAAGAAGTAGAATCAGGGGTCATCGCGTTACTAATTTACGGTGTCACAGAACCCACCTGAAAGGTACCCAGGAAAACTCCCCTGTGTTTATTCGGTAGAAACTCAGAGAGTAAAGTTATTCTGTAACAAAATGAACAAAATGAAAACATCTGAAAATGAAAACAGACGACACTATCTTTAGTATAGGATATTTTCACATATCCATATATTGAACTTCGGAATTCTTTTACAGGTAAAAATTAATAAGGAGAGAGTAATGACGCTATTGTGGATTTTATTATATCTACAGCATGGTACAATTTCGTCTTTGTTTCAATGAGTTGTTACGGTGGGAGGCTGGTATGTGAGCGGGCTGGATCAAGTGGAAGGGGGGTGGAAGGGGGGGGGGGTATGGGTGACATATTTACTTACGCTTGAGATGAAGAGCCGACCATAAAGGTACCTATAATACGGTGAATGAGGAGCCACGTAATGTTAGGAGAGAACGCACTGAGAATACTGAACCAGAAAATGTAAAAACATGTCCAAGATAAAATCTGAAAATAAAATTTTAGTTGGTTTTTAGCATTATTACTATCTGTCGGAGTTGACGAGAGGGACATTATACCTTACAGTTACCGTTATATAAAAGGTTTCTTCGAAGGAAAAGTGGAGGGGGAACAAGTCCTTCCAATAAGGACAAGTGACCTCACTATGTCAATTGGGAGTGGGGACGTGGCAGACGAAGTAGAATAGGACACGAAGGGGGGAGGGGGCGGGGTTGGGTGGGATCAAGTGATACATAAAAAGGAAACCCGTTGTCAATTAGGGGCACATGAAATATATAATAATATTTTGTTCAATTTCATAACATATATACCGTACCTAAGGAAAAATGAAGTCTTCAAACAGTATGTCCGGTTGACACTGCGCTGGGCTTAACATTGTACTCGATTCCTCCGCTGGATATTATTTAATCGAGAGAAGCGCCAAACTTACCACTCGTCGCCCGTACTTGTCAGAGCACTTCCCCCAAAAGTATGAACCAATCGTCTGACCGATAAACGGAAGTGACGTAATCAGAGAACCCTCAACCACTGTCAGTTGCCACTCACATTTTAAAACAACACTAATTATGGTGAGTAACAATATGTTTATAGCTTCGCTTGTCTGTAACAGAAAAAGATTTTAAAAAGTTAGAAATGAGCTAGTGGATAGCTTAAGATGGACATGGGAGGGGGCAACTTGGGATCGCCCGTTACTTTCTTTCCAAAAATCAGATGGATAAAGCACAACAATTTTTTTGGCCAACTCATTTACCGCAAATGCATGGTTATAATAAAAGGTTAGGATAATAGCTGTACATACGAACTCAAATATATTAAATGTAATATTGCTTTGTTTAACTATAAATACATTAATTTCAACGTGAACAGTTTTATTTATATTAAAACACGCGCTCGATTACAACACGTTATCGTGATATTCCCTTTAAATGTTAACAGTCCTTATTATATCAAAACTACTTTCTTGGAAATTCTATTTCTCCAATTTTCTTCGGATACCTGAAAGTACTCAAAAGTGATAAAATGACTAGAACAATTACAGCGTCTGATCCGACATCAGTCACGGTGCATGCAAAATCATCACTAAAACATACCGGTAAGTAATGTCAGCGAGGTCATTTGTTTTATTATATGATTATGTGTATTTTAATACTATCTTCGCACATCGCTTTTAGTGCCAACATTTTTTCAGAAGATGGGGCCCTGTCTTCCTTTTGGATCCGCTCCTAAATTACACATTTCTTGACCGTGAAAAGCATGTCAATTTGTTTAAGTATGAGCTAGACACCAACCTTTGACTTAATATACTGGGAGGGGGGGGGGGGTTACAAATGATCTTTCAAATATAGCGGAAGGTATCATAATTCTTGCATACCCAAACAGCACCACAGACAATTGCAATCCAGACCTGACATCGTCCATAACCCAATGCGTCAAGTGCCTCTTGTATGGTACATTCTTCGGAAACTGACAACAGAGCAACATGAATACGTAGAGGTGTAAACTTTAATCAAACTTTCCATTACAAGTGAAAGCAGAAGGATAACTGTATGTTACATCATAATACATCATTTATCTATTATGAGTCTCTCACCATGTGAGCGATGCAAATCTAAATTTTTACTGGATCTTTTCAACTGATTTTGTGATACGCTCAATATTTACGTCTTGTCTGAGTAATGGTGATTACGAAGCCTGCTAGATCAGCCCTCCCCCTGCTCCCCCGTTGCCACTCACCCCCCCCCCCCTCCGTTCCCTTTTTTCAAAGATCTACATTTCTTAGGTACAGAGAATGGTCTTTCGTGCTGCGGGAAACATTAACACTAATTGTATAACATGTCACACAACAAGTTGATATGGTAAATAAAATGAAGCAACATTTTGCATCTATGAGCACCGTAAATTTATATACATTGACTCCGTTCCTAGGTTGGAGTTCAGTAAAAAGGCCTATATCTTCAGTAACTCAACAACCCTCAGAAAACATTACGCATGGTCTCATGTACTATATGGCTGCAATCTACAATATTCTGACTGTATGCCTATATACTAACACGATGCTGCATGTCGATAGTCTCATTATTGTTGTGTAATTCGCAATATCTCAATAACATATTTTGAAAACTTAATAAGGGCTGCAAAACTTGTTGATAAAAAGTTGATAAAGAAAAATATAAGGGATAAACAGAATGTGTTTGGAACATTCAATATATTAACGCGTACTATATAATATCGAGACATGTTGTTCAAGTTAACTGTGCACAGGCAAACGACGTAAAGGGACACAATATTCATACTGCAATGTTCATCTTTCTTTTATTCAGTCATATTATGTGACAGGTAATTAAAACTCTTTATCATACTGTAAGTATCATATACATAACTGTAGCGGAGTAATGTACATATAGGACGTTATCAATGACGAGAGAAATGACGTAACAGTGCTTTCATGATATATATAGTATACGTCATTTCAGTGATTCAAGCTGTGCAAACAAGGAATTTATATATTATCCAGTTTTTTATAACAAGTTCTATCCTGCACTGTGCGATTTTCGCGTATACTAGACATATAGAACAACCCGGTTATTTTGAATAAATATATGACATTCAGTTTCATTGAACTGAATTTTTTATATTTTTTATTCATCGTTTAGCCTACCCAGACCTCGATATATTGTATTTGCTAAACTACTTAAGTACAGGAATTACACATGATGGCCGGTATTATGTAAGCAGAGAGGTTGTAGATCAAAGTATATCAAACCACAAGAAAGGAGAAAAGTAACTGGGCGCGAAGAATCAGACGAAACGCATAAAATACAAGGATACGCGAAAATTAAACTCAGGGAAAGTGTGTATAGTTTGCCATTAACAGTCCGCGTGGGTTTTTTTTAAACGAATGCGCGGGGATTGGGGGGGGGGGGGACTGGCATAATTTGGGGTCTTCCCCCGAATATTTTATGTTTTGCAGATCGGCTATAGTGGGAAAGACCAGACATTTGATATAGAGTATTGACTTTTGATCTCAAAATTTCGAATACTTTCTTAAAATGTCAACAATATTGTGGATCCAGCAAAATTATATCCATGAACGATGTGGAAAATGAGGGGGCAGAAGCATAACCTTGCTCGCTCACATTTGTCAAGTGAGGGTGATATGTTGCTGCTCCCTATGACACTCCCTCCCCCCCCCCCCCAAATCAGTTTCCTTTACACCGGTGAATAGTCATGTTTACGTCACTACAACTCATGTAATGAACGGCCATATTGTTGTTTTTATCAATTCAGTACTTCTAATTTATTTTGGTACGAACCCTGAGCCTTTAGTTAAAGGTCTACGGACACCAATGAACAACATTGTATCCTATTCACTATATATAGGCATTATTATAATAGGCATTAGAATTCATGAAAAGAGCTGCAACTCCCATCAAAATCCATCAAAGATTGACCATTTTACAAGTTTTTCTTAATTCTAATTTCTAGTTCTGTGGCCTTTTTTTTTTTTTTTTTTTTGCTGGTTTGTGGCCTAAGGCGATTTTTTTGAAATATCTTATTGTCTTCTTTGACAAGAGCATATCATGCACATTAATTCAAATGATATATGGCTGTGGGCTTGTAATTAGGGGTTAACTTATTGAGGGCGAAAATAAGACATTTTGATGAGCACAACACTCGACGTCATAGTTTGCACATATTTAATGAGTTTCCCTGATTTATCAAAAACTTCAAATATGAAATCTTGGAACAGGAAAGAGCTTTTCGAAAAATTTCAACAGATTTTGAATGAGATTATCCCACTCAACAAAATGTACTGAATATGTGGCAAATTGGCTAGGTGTCCGTAGACCTTTAATATAACCAACAAGGAGGAATGTGAAATGGCTCAGGTCATAGCAGCTATTTGCCTTGATTTTGGTTAACTACATTATATTTGATGCCAAACTTACATTACGACGCAGTACAGTAAAACAAAAAATCATATAATAACAATATATAGTAAAAAATGTAAAACTTCCTTATAATTGCAAGGAATACTACAATGCTAATGTGAAAAGGTGTCTGCAGGGGAAAAAGAAAATTAAACCCGACTTCAGGACTGCTTGGGACCAGTGAACACTTACGAACTAAAGCTCATCTGGTTGATTAAATCGAGTTATTTTAGTTTCAATTAATAGTTTCATTTAATACTACATATACATGTATATTCCATACGTTTGGTAGAATTTGCTGTCAATTTTGCAATTTCGCGTATAAAGCTGTATCATTTAATGTGTAGCTGACACATGTTCTTTGGAATTGCTTTCTTCGAAATTGCAAAATTGCCCCGTGATTTTAATTCTAGTACAAAATGTTGACTTGAAAGTGAAATGAACAGGAAACACGTTCGACATTTGGAAATGCTAATCAGAGTTATTTTAAATTCAATGTACTTACCGTTTTCTTGTAGTCGATGATCTGTTTCACGAGAGCCGTAATCTTCTTTAGTAATACTCGAATTGAATTGTTCAGAAGCCATCTTTGCCGTGTAATGCAGCTATACATTCCTGTGTGAACATTTCCTAGCTTCAAGATAATTAATTCAGCAAGAGGCGTATATCAATTGGTTTACCAGCAGATGTAAATCCATGAATTACGGTCTACACTGAAGCCGTGTACTGATACAGTGACCTATACACGATGGGCATATTTACCAACAAGAGTACAAAACACGCAGTATGGTGATTATATACCAGCATAATTTTCACTGCGAAACCTTTCCTTTTCTTTCGAAGGCCACATAAAAACAAACGATTAATTTCCCTTTTTATTAAAACGTGTGAAATTAATTTCCATCTATTACACGCTGAAAATTTGAAAGGTGAGGCATCAAGCTGTTTATCTTTTCAGTGAAACTCCAAGAAGTATATGAGTGGGCACACATACAGTACAAACTGCACCCTTGGGAACTTGACAGTTTAATACTTCAAGCGAAACGGTGACGTAGAGCTGCACGTTGTGGTTCAAGAACTGGCTATACGTGCATTGAGCTACAAAATTATGGAACGCAAAAAGGGCAAAATCAAACAACAACAACAACGTTTAATACATTGATGACTATATCAATTCAAATGACGACGACGTGATTTGATGTAATGATGTTATACTACTGTGCAATAACAACATAAATGTATACAGCAGCTACGTAAAATAGTATAACAACGACGGAAAAATATACATTAACATCATATTTCAGTATGACAACGTCATTTTTTTTCTGTAATGTAATTGACGGGTCAAACGCATATGACGCGTGAAGCCTACGTAAACTGCACTGATAACAAGCTGAGAACAGAAGATGACGGCGCTATTTCACTTAACGTAATAAAGATATACATCGACGTAGTTGATCGCTACGACGACAGCTTTTCAAACAACAACTTTTAATCCAACGGCATAAATTCATGTGACAACGTAATATCATGCAACGAAAGTGATGGCGCGCCTCTACTTTTTGAACTGGATTCTATAATTTGAACCAGATCCGCATAATGGTCCCCACCCTCCCCCCCCCTCCCCAACTCCCCTTAAAAAAAACACAAAAAAATATTGTTATGGAGGACAAGCTTAGCCCTTCTAGTACATGAGCCATATCTAACTGAATCCAATGCAATTACGTCATGTTTTTACAGATGTTTTATTTTTAATTGTTTAATACATTACAGTAGGCCTAGCTGCTTATTTATAATTGTGCGACATGTTTTACTTTGTTCCACACTTAATTTTGGTGGAAAAAGATGAAATTTCATACTGCAAAGAAACATGACTTTCCAACGCTCAATTACGTATAGCACTATGTATCTGCCTAACTGCCAATCTTGGCTCATAGAAAGTATTGATGTTGCAGATCTGTACTTTGGAGACTTGAACAACAATCATAGGCCTACTGGCGAGTTCAATTTGGCGAGTAGATTTTTAGTCACGGTCGCCAAATAGCGAGAACTTTTAACAATATTTGTCGAGGCCTGAAAACCTTCAAAACATGATTTCTCATGGTAGAAATTATGGATACTGTTCATACATGGTATATGGATTTGTCATATTGAGTACAATAATCCGCCAAATCTCCTATAGGTCACGTACCACAGGTCAAACTCTGAAAAACCTTTACATGATATCTAACGATGGAAATCGTGGAGACCTTTAATACTTGGTATGTGGATTCATAACATATAGTACAATACCCTATGGTTTTTGCTAGTTCTGGTTATACTAACAAGCAGGAGTCTAGTGCATTGAAGTCATCGAAACCGCAACGCATTTTGCATTCTGGTTCATTACGCAATACAGACCTCCTGCCACTGGAAACACTGATCTCTACAGTGACTGGAAACCACCCTCTGATTCTTTTCGAATATACTCCGTCCAATTCTGAATCCACTTACCTCCAGTTATTTTATGTCGCTGATGGTGTACCTATCCTTAGGATCATAAACAACACCCGGAAAAAGTGAGAAATATTACTGCGCCTTAGCGGTCTATCATGTTGAGTAAAAATTAAATGTAGTGAAGGACTGTGTTCTATCTACGTTTTTCGTTTCTTCTGCGAACATTTCAAAGGCTCTATCAAAGCACTTTTTAGAGCAACCAAACACATGCATGGTAATGTCAGGGTAAACACTGAACAGTGAAGAACGATTGCGCAATTATCATGGCGAGCCGCACGAGTGAAGACGCCGAGCTGGATGAATCCGGATCAAAACCCAAAATAATTAAGACCATACATGAAAAAGACGACAATAAAAGGCTCATAGTCATTTTAGAAAATGCTTCTTTGGAAACACTAAAGGTATGACTTACAAAAGTTCGACTTGGTAATGTATGACTTCATCATGTTGGAGAGACAAATATACAAATATACTGTAGCCTATATAGCCTAACCCAAACTACATAACGTTAGGCATACTAGCAGTCTAGTATAGTCAGTATTGCTAATTTCGGAACACTGCCAATTTCGGACACCCCTAAGAAATGCACGATTTCACCATGACAACCTACAGGAAGAGCCAAATTTCACCAAAAAGTACGAAATGACCCGTGTGCAAGTAAATACTTACATATTTGTCAATAAAATGACGGAGATCTATGAAGTCTGTTATAATTACTGAAAGAGCAACTGCGCCACCAATTTTATCACTAGCGCCACACTGTGGGACTGTGTGTCCGAAAATTAGCAATACTCTAGCAAAGAAATACCAGTTCCACAATCACGAAGAATCTTCCTTTTTACAACGTGAAAACAGTTTGCAGGAAAGAAAGTTTGGCCGTGTATCGTTATATAACACACTTCTCCCACCATATCAAGTATATTTTCAGGTGATTTATACCAATAGATATAGTTTTGGGGTGATTTTAAGGCTTAGGTGTCCGGAATTGTCCATGTCCATGCTACTACTACTAAGTACTGTATCAGGATAGGTAACACAATTGCACACCAGCACAATAACACGCACTGGCAATTTATTTTTTGGTCAAAATTTATGTTTGTCAGGAAGAAATATTGTGTGCTTAGCAACAAAGAAAATAAATCATCAACTTAAACATTTCCATAAATTTTGATCAAATGCCGAACAAGGGAAAACAAAATGCACTTCATTTGTTCGATTGAACTAAACTTAAGTCAGATCTTTAGAAATACCAACTGCAATTGCAAAAGATGCTGACTGGTGGTCAAAACGCCTAAAACAATGCCACAAGAATTTTCAATGCCAAATGTAAACCAGGGAACTATTCAACTCTTCCTTGTGATTAAAGTGATGTATGATATGTCAATAAAGCCAAGCATTGATGACAAATTTGCCCCAAAATAAATAGAATATATGTTAACATTAAGTTTGCATTTTAAAAGAAGGTCTCTTCATGGCCTATGTTGAAGCAAATCACTAAGTTACATTGGTTCTAGGCTAGGATTTTGAGAATGTTGGTAATGGGCCAAAGATGAATGTCATACATGTACCATTATACTCTAGGGGTCAGTGTTTCCGCTAAGCCGCTATGACGCGATTTTGACGCAGTGGTTTGCCGATTTGACGCACTGGCGTTCAGAGAGAGAGAAAAAAAAAGAGGGTTTCATTTTCTCCTG
This sequence comes from Apostichopus californicus, assembly GCA_020650975.1. Classification (NCBI taxonomy): domain Eukaryota; kingdom Metazoa; phylum Echinodermata; class Holothuroidea; order Aspidochirotida; family Stichopodidae; genus Apostichopus; species Apostichopus californicus. The sequence continues at coordinate 9,959 of JAIPMN010018797.1, forward strand.
AATTTTATCCAGTGTGAATAGAAAAAAAAAACATTTCAAAAGGCATGGTGTTCAGAACTTGAAGTGAAGAAATTATTACTGTAAATTGTTTCCAATTTATCGTCAGAAATGTTAAATTAGCGATCGTTAACTTTACCGTAGCTATGTTTTTCTATACAGTCACGCAGATTTAGCTCGATGGTTGTAAAGCTAAATCATATAACGTAACGTGCACGTGCACTGATGCATTGCCTACAGGCTACACTACGATGGTTCGCACTACCAACGTACTAAATATAATATCTGTATAGCCTTCCTTACATTACATTGCAACAGGGTTAGAAATAAGCGGGACGACGGGCGAGTCACCCTAGCAAGTGCTAAAAAAGCCCTCCGAAAGCACAATTGCGAGGGCGAAAAAGAAAAGAGAAATATAAGAAAATCGCCCTCGTAATATCAGGTGTCTGTGTAAATTTAATTGTGACATGCTTTTGCTTTAGCTAGGGTTTGCAGTAGCAGTGCGTATCGCACAAACAGTTCTCACAATCCCGCATCAAATTTGAAGCAGTGCGGGAGGGTCGCGCACAATCACCGGGAATTTATCGCACAGTCACTGGCAAATTACGGCTTCCACTAAGCAATTTCAGTACCAGCAACAATAACCTAAAATCCCCACAAATCTCCGATCACATGGTAGCCTAACTTCTCACTAAGTCAACATGGAACTCTAACCTAGCCATATCTTTATTCGCTCAAGTTGTGTCGCAAATAAAAAATAAAAATATCCACAAAAAAACTGCAATCTTCGACAACATGTTAGCCTAACAACCAAACTAAGTCAATGGGAAATGTAGCCTAACCATCGGTTTGCCAAAAAAATAATAATAACAATACTTTGCGTAGCTTTGTTTACATACTTTCCTTGCTGCTGTTGTCGCGCGCATGGTAGCCGAACACCACACGTAGTCATCGGGAAAATCTAGCCTTAGCATCTCTTTATTCGCTGAAATTGTGACGCAGTTAGCTAGAACTAAAATATCCATGAAATACTGCAACCTTCGACCACATGTTAGCCTAACAACCACACTAAGTCAATGGGAAATGTAGCCTAACCATCGGTTTGCAAAAAAAAAAAATTCGGAGCTTTGTTAACAACTTTCAATTTGCTGGAAATCGGCAGTTGTTTGGAAGGTATGTGCTATGTCTTAAAGAGGGAATGTTGTATTTTACGTACACCGTTGCTGTGGTGATGGATTGAAGGTTTTAACTTCGATTACTTTTCAGCGGTATAATGGTTTCGTATTTGGTGGTGAGTGATTTTATCCACACACGAAAAAATACATGATTAAAGGAAAGGGCACCTTCAGTGGAAGTAAACCTGATTTCAGTTGATGGGTTATTGGTTTTTCGTCATATATTCGGTGGATTGACGTTATTTGCTAAACGATCGCAAATTTTGGCAATTAAACTTTCAATGAATTTGCTACACGGTCGCTTCTAACTAGGAAGAGGGTAATTGTGCTTACTTAACTCTGATGAATGCTTACAAACTTTTCCGTAAACAGCATATTGAACTTTGGAAAAGCGCCCCCTTAAGCCTTAAAAAAGCCCTCGTAAATACATTAATGGGGGCGATTTTAACTTTTCATTTTCCAAAATAGCCCCCAAAGCCAAATCTTAATTCCCTACCCTGCATTGCAAAGTGGGCCTATTTGAGCCAAATTTAGCTTGTGAAAATAAAGCGTAATGTGCAACGAACTAATTTATCATTATTTAGCAATCATCGTTTAAATAAAGCTCATCGTTTCATGCCTCAATTTAAAAAGCAGACATTGGATTGGCCGATGTTTAGTACACAGGGGCGTAGCCAGTATGTAGCACTGTAGGCCCGGGCCTACCCTTTTTTTGGCCAAGTTATCTTTTTTTTTAAAAACACCCATAATTCAAATCCATAAGCTTGCTGGATGAGTTTGAGAGTCTAGACAGGAAAACCTGTTGAAATGAACCTAGCAAGAATATGGCTAAATTAGGTGACCTATTCTTCTGTCATCTAGGCTGTCATTTTTATCGCGTGCCGTTTCAATCAACACTCTACCCGCTGAAAAAGACTAGGATCCGATCTTGTCAGTTTTTTAACATCTAGTTAAGAACCTGTTTACTCAGATAATATTTCAGTTGAGAAACATTCCACAGTCAAATAAGCCTATCGTTGATTAACAGACTTTATAGAGCTGCAGCACTTTGTTGCCTGTTGTTACTGGCTTACTCTGTACATGTACCTTGCTAATTTTAAATACATTATGTAGTATTGAATTACGTACTATTTTAACTCGTTTGTTTGTTGGGTTTAAAAGTGATATTGAATGAGGTGTCTCAAGTTACCAAGGAGGCCAGGGAACCAGAATGAACACTCGGGAAGGGCCGTTTCCGGCCATCTGGGGGTTTGTAAAACCAAAAATTTTCTTGTACGCTCCGCGCCAACTGATGGTGGCGCTCTGCTCAGAAAGTCGTGCCTACAACTTTGAAAATCCTGACTACACCCCTGGTACTAATACTGTCGACAAAATGTAACATCGTGAAGAGTCACGAAACATTGAAGGATTGTGTTTTTGGTTCAATAAGATAATTTGCCCAGAATTTTACCCCTCCACTTAGACCCCTTCCCCAGGACGGTGGTGAGTCAAATATTCAGATATTAGCCATTTTGACTCAATGGGAAATTTCTTAGAGGAAACACTGCTAGGGGTTGTAAAGTATTTTCCTAGGAAGAAATGATACTGCAATGTAGGCATTCACAGGTCTCTTTTTTGTATAACAAAGATAAATATAGTCCTAGTTTGCAGTTAAGTTTTTGTGATGCCAAAGTTGGTTTCCAATACACATCCTGCTATTTGTAGGCATATGTTACTTCAGATGGGTATGTGTTGCTAATTATAAGCTGTATTGTTTAGCATTAGGGCCTACTTATTATTGCTGTAACCTATCGTACCTTAAGTAATGCAAAGTATGCTCAGTCAGTGGCGGACGTCCATACAGTCAGGGAGGGGGGGGGGGGCCAAGGCCCCCCCTGACATATACAAATGGAGTGCTGGCGCCCCTTTCAGCTTTTTACTACTTTTTACTTATTCGCGATTATTGACTTTTTTATTGCGCTCTCATCTACCTATTGACATTTGTCACATTTTGTTGGTGTAATTTTCTGATAAAATGCGATGACACCTTTTTATTCTTCGTTTATCTGCAAATTAGTAAGGCCCGGAAAGGGTCATTTCCGGCGATCTAGGGAGTATCTTCACTCAAAACATTTCTGTACGCTCCGCACCAACCTGTGGTGGTGCTCTGCTTAGATAGTGCCAAAAGCGCCCCTACAGACCATTCTCGCCGCCCTGACCAATACCCGTAGCTCCGCCACTGTGCTCAGTGTATTTTTCGCTCAAAGTGAAGTCGTAAGAATGATGTAAATTTCCAAACTTTGGCCAAGATAATACAGTGTATCTACCCAGTAAGCTTAAAGACTTAAGTTAAATTGCTTTTCAGTCTATTCTATCGGTCAGCCATCCTAGTTTAACCGAGGTTAAATTGCAAATTGATGCAGTGCAAACAGGTGGTACTTGTTCACACATTTTTAACACTAAGCTGCGTAATTGTGCATAAATATTGCAAATCAGTAAGATTTTCTGACAAAACATATTTCTACCCAGTCAGAATGCATAAAGAACCGAGCAAATGCTCTGTACAAGACTGTTAGCCCAAAGAATGATAGAGAACAAATATGTTTATGGCTAGAAATTTCTTTGTCCTTTTTCATTGTCTAAAATTACCAGTCAGTTTTTCATGATTCATTTTCTTATATTAGGCCTAATTATGTCAGGAAATGTGGGAACACTTCATGGTATTGCAGCATTAATGTTAACATTATCCCAATTGTTTGTCTGGTATGTTTATGAATCAATTAATGACATGAGGGTTGATCAACATTGTGAACTAATGAAAGCCCATAGGCCAACATTTTATTAATGGACTAAAGGCGTGACAGGTTTTTGCTATTGAAACTTGTGTGTGTGGCCTGTATGGTTAGAACAGTGTGGGATAGAATAGGCTTGCTATTGAAACTTGTTACCCAATCGTATGGATTGGATTCGTTGGATGTAATTTGTTCCTTATCAAATGGGGCAGCAAAACAACATTCACTTGTGAGCAAAATAGTTTATTTGGTAATGAATAAACAAATTTCTTCTTCAAAGTCTTTCAGCACATCATAGTTTGTCATGCTACAAAAAGATCAGTAATGTTAGTCTTTTAGTTAAGTTGGTAACAGGGTGTTAGACAAGTAGAGTTTAAATTTTATGCTGATTATATCTTTTCCGCTCATTTAGACAAAGACTGGCTTCGAGCTGGCTAACTGTGATCGCCATAAGCAAATATTGAGGAAGCACAAAATGGATCCTGCTGCTTGTAGACCAGACATAGCACATCAGGTAAGTGGAACTCTGGTTACTGATAACAATAATAACATATATGTGGCATGTATATATACCCAATCATCATTAATGTGATAGAGATAACTGTCATAAACAACTTTTTCATTTTTATTTTCATTTGGGAGATATCACAGATGTATTGTTACTGCACACAAATGGCTGAAGGCTTTATCAAACTGTATGAAATCATCAAGCCACTTGTGATTCAAGCTTTTATGTTTTTCTTTATTTACTACAATTTTTTTTTTCTGAATTGAATGCCATTCACACAATGTGTACCTAGAATCTTGAGGTTGCACACGACTGACAAATGAAAACAGAAGAAATGATATGAACATTTCACTAAAACTAACTGAAATACTGTTCAGGCGTTCACATTATCGTAGGCCTACTTTCATTTAGGAAGTGGATATCTCAGTGGGCAGCTGCCATATGCTACGGCCTTTACTTGGCATTAGTTAATTTAATCACATGTAAATATTTTGTGGACATATGTACATAAATACAAAGCTAGACCTGGAGGTATAATGAGTAACATGGTTATAACAACAACATGACTAGCAGCATAGCACTCAGTTTATAAATGTATCTGTCTTAAACCTCCTGCAAAATATATAATTATCTCAAAAACACTCAGAAGCTATCATGAGCTGCATTGCTAATCAAAATGAATGCAAAATGTAATTAAAATAGAGTGTTTTATTGCTTGTATGTGAAATATAAAATAATATAAAAATAAACATACCAGAAAAATTGACCAGATGAGAATACAAAGTTAATAACTTCTAATCTCATACATGTAGCACAATGTTTGGGCTCCCTTTATGAGATAGATGAGTCATTATGAGGCTGATAGGCCAAGCGCTGGTTACATAAGTCAGTCACTAAACCGAGGGAGGGGGGGGGGACATTTGGTATGGTGTCACCTTCCCTTCAGAGAGTGGGGGAGACATGTCCCCATGTCTGCCTCCATGATTGACAGTATTGATTTCAGTGTTTTAAAATATATATGAATAGAAAAACAGAGAGATGGTAAAGAGCCTTGGATCCTAGTGTCACTATGAAATCACATATTTACAAAATGGCAGCTTTATGATACAAATTTTAAAATAGAATAGGCTCCGCTCCCAAAGCAGGGCAAGATTTTTCTCAACTGTATAGGGGAGTTGTTCAAGTTACAAAGATCTCAGAAATAAACAAACTAAAGATGATGGTTGGGTTTTTGTCCTCTTAAAGTTATACACAAAATACTACTGAGAAAAGATGATCAGTAATATTAAGCATATGGATATGATAACCAAGCAAATGTCACCAAGTGTGGCACTGCATATTTATTTCATGTTAATTGTCTTGGATGCAACACAAAACTGGATTCCACTGAAGTGAAGCAAAACAATGCTTGATGACTTGATGGTACCAAATTCTGCACATATTGCCTCATTAATTCAGGCGTTGTCACAATATAAGTTTATAATACATGCAAAGTTTGTAACAAGCTTGTTAATACCATGCAAAGAATTATTCCAAGACAGCATGGTAAACTTTAAAAGTCCTATTTTAGGTGCTTAATCTGGTTTAATCTGGTTGTAGGATAAATCCATCTAGATATGAAATGATGCTTATATTATAAAACAAGAAGTATATTTTACCCAGAGAAGAAGCAAATTTTACATTCTTTTATCAACCGTTCTTTTCAGTGTTTACTGATGCTGTTTGACAGTCCACTAAACAGAGCCGGTCTTCTCCAGGTATTTGTACACACCACTAGGAATGCTCTCATACAAATCAGTCCACAGACCAGAATACCAAGAACTCTGGACAGGTTCTCAGGACTCATGGGTAAATCTGCTCTTGCAGTTTAGTTTGATCTTTATTAGCTGGTGAAGTCTGATATGTCGTTAGGTGATTATGTATGTATTGTTAGCAGTCTTTTCTTGTTTTCTGTCTGTAGTTCCTTCTGTTCGTTCCTTCAGTGTTTGATGATGCTTTTTGACAGTCCACCAAACTTATACGTTCTGATGTTTCTTTGGTTCTGAGAATGAATGCTGAAAACTAGTATATGTGGATACTAAGTATGGGATATGGGCTCTAAGAATTGATTGTTGAATGAGTTGCAAAGTGAGCTTAAGCCTATTAGAAAGCTGCATGGTTATCTACTGCAAAAAGGCTAGTATGTAGGTTAACTGTGCACATATGAAAGTTAAAGGGCCTTACAGTAGGTGTCAATCCTAGGAGGATCTTGTTGAAAGGTGAACTGCTGATAAAGTTTAATAGGTTCTCGGAACCATTGGGAAGCCTCTGTGGTAGGACAGTTTGTGTTTTAAACTATCATGGAATAGTTAGGACTCTTAAATATGGCTCTTGCGACCATCGGTAGTTTTTATGTCTGTTGTAAGTTATCAGGATTCTGATATATGTTTGTTATGATTATACTGAAGCCATTTTTGATTGCTTGTTTTTGCCTCTTAAAGGAGATTTTGGAAATGGTGGGCTCTGCATTATAATTATCATAAACCCTATTTTTGGTCTGAGAATAAAAGTTTGTTTCTTGTTGACAGTACAACTTTTGCACAAACTAAGCATCCATGCATCAGATGGACCTCAGAAATTGATGAAAATTATCAAGAATCCTGTATCCAGCCACCTACCTTTAGGCTGTAAGAAGTACTGTACCTCCTTTGCAGCAAAGAGATGTCTCAACCCACGAGAGCTGGCTGAAACAAATAAAACTGTCGTCGTGGTCGTTGGAGCAATGGCTCATGGGAAGGTCAGTTCCTTCTCTTGTAATTGCTTTGTGTTTTTGAAGTTTAACCAGTTAGCAAAAGCATTGTATCAGTGGTAGAAACAGTGAAGAGATGCAACATTAAGGCAGTTTTACATAGCTGACAAATGTGTTCTGTGGGGGAAGTACTATGAATTCTTTTTGGTAATAGGTAAAGTTTTCAGCGTTTCCATTATTGCAGGGTGCCACATATTTTATGTGTCTAAATACTAACTTAAATACAAAAATTACATCCTTTCTTGGACATAATTTTTTTGTCTTTTCGTTTTTTGGCTTCTTTTTCTTTTTTCATTGAGGGTTGCAACTCTTCTTAGGGTTAATATAATAATTGTGTTTGGTAGTAGGAAATTTCATACCGTGGGTATGTAACTGCAAACAATATGTCCATCTTTCGTTTTATTTTCCTGCCCAGCTTGATCTGGATTATACAGAAGAGGAAGTGGCCATTAGTCAATATCCATTATCTGCCGCTCTCACTTGTGCCAAGGTCTGTTCGGGGTTTGAAGAATCCTGGGGAGTTAACTGAAGGTTCAGAGCTGTGAATCTATCTGGAGTTGGCCGATGAAGATTCAACTGAAGAATTGAACTAACATCGTCATCAGAATATGCCAAGATATCATCAGGTCTTCAGTCATGTGTCACGCCTGCTTACTTGGTACCACCCTAAGAACTACAGAATAAGTAATAAATACCAAGAAGCCTGGCTGCTGAGATGACCAGTCTTAGAGATGTGGGGTTGGTCTGCCATATGTGTTCATCAATAACATTGAAGTGATTTCATTCTAATGCAACATTGCAGGATGTCTTTAGTTTGGTGCAGTAATGAGATTAAACTATACGTTGTTAGTTTATTGCATAGGTGGCATGCTGTCTAATATTTCCAGAAAATCTGTTCTCTTTTTCAAAACTATTGGATGGTTGCAGTACATTGCATTATTTATCTACTGTTTAAACTGTATATAGGAGTCAGGAAACCGTGCAGCATGAAAACAATAGTAAGGTCAGTTGGTAGACTAGAACTCTTTGCAAGGTATTTTGTATCTCTTGAGACCGGAGGTATTTCACATGCATGGAACATTGCTTTGTGTGGCTTTGTTGGGAGCAGCAGAACATTGTTAAGTTATGTTAGCAATGACTAGCAACCAGTAGTAATAACATGGAGTGATAATCACAGGGTTCCAGGCATCTTTATGAAACAAGAAATGGCTCTGCTGAGCAAGGACAATTTCAAGTATAAAATCATGCACCAGATCAGAGGGCAATTTTTTTTACACAAGAATATTCTGAATAAAATGTCCTGAATGGAAGAATCAATATTTTTAGTTATTTGGTATCTCTGGCAGTGTTATTACTTTAAAACGATTCCGTACCCCTCAAATGTTCGACTGATAAACTTGTTCAGTTTTTACAAGCAATCTCTTACGGGATCTGGCACTCCATATTATTCTTTTAATATTCCAAAGGTTATTCAAGAAGTAAGGAAATTGAATCTGTGATGGAAAGACAATAACTTGAAGGTGTTGGAAGAGGATTGACCATCATCACAACTTCAGCATATTTTGGGATAATTAGAGAGAAAGTTAATCCTTTTAACTCATATATCAAACAAGGAACACAGACCAAGGTTCTGTGGTGTACAAAGTCCACACGAGAGTCAATGTCACAGACATTATTGAGAGCCATCTCATCCTTCCTGGGGTTCTGTAGGAACTGAAGAACTAACTGGACTACTTTGCAGCCACATTTGTTACATTTTGAGTAGTAGCTCTTCTGTGTTAGTATAACTATATTGATGAACAAGACAATGCTTTCCCTATAGTTGTCAATGGGTAGATATGAATCAAAAGAGACGGAGAGATACTTTAGTTTGATGAAATAGTGCTGGTTTTATTCAGATCTCACATAAGATTGTTTCAATAGCAAAATCACCATGTAGAAAAACTGTACAAAGAATATTTACAATATTGATTGGAAACATTAAGACTTGAAACTAACAAGTTGAATATCCCTATTGGTAAACAAAAACAAAGGCGAGACAGCTGTTTCTTTTGATATTTGTCTCTGACACAGGTTGGTTAAAGATAAAAGACAAATTCATTCTGCCACCTATCTTTCATTACTTTGTCAAATTGGGAATAACAAGGCTGATATTCAAGTTTTCTATTGTTTACTTTTCAAGACACTACAATGAATTGTCTTCTTAAATAGGGTGTGTATGTAACAAGTCATTTATCAGCAAACAACTCTGTTTCCACTAAAAGTGGTTATATTTGCATCAGTGAATAGAAGAACAATAGGATTTGCATTATTGACACCCAAAACAGTGTGGATGATTATCAGAGGCTTGCATTGACTATCGAAATGAGTTGTTCCACTCTTGCTGTGCGTATCATCAGAAACCATGGAAGGGGAAGATGATGGGCTTATGGTGTTTGGCATGAATCTACAAATCCACCGAGAGGCAAGGCTCCTGTACAATTTGATTTTCGTTCCATCAGAGAGACTACCAAGCAGGTGCAGTGTTTGCAATTCTTCTCATACGTCTGATGAAGTAAAGAAACAGGCAAATATTATTATGAGTAGAAATAATCGAAAAAGCAATCGAATAATAATAATCAATAGTAAGCAGGAAATCAATAGTTCACCTTGATAAGAAGACTATTAACTGCAGTATACTGTAGTTGTATGGGTAGCTATAAATGCTTATAGCATGATTCTTAATACTTATGCAGCCTTCTCACAGGGGTGTGAGTCTGCTGCCCTCTCTCTGCTAACAGGCTTCAAGACGTATGCAACAACTAAACCACGACTGCTGGGAAATATTAGTGTTTGAAGTTTTGAAAGTTCGAAACTTTGTCTCTTATAAAATGTTATGGTTCCTGTGTAACACAAAAACTGCTATACATCTTTGGATTCAATTTGACCACTTGCAAAGCATTTTGCATATCAGTTTGCAGTGCGATACAGGACACACTATTGCCTGGACTAGGATAACACCATAAATGTACAGTAAACTAGGCATGATCCATTACTCCCAATGTTACAAGTATTACACATCTAATATAATATCCTGAAATCTGGAATGGTTAATTTTGAATGTCACCACGACAGTATTCTTTATAATGACTCATAATGATGTAAGTATTTGCTGCACTTTGAGATGAAATGATTAAAAAACTTTTGTCTGCTTATCTACCAGTGCTAGTGGTTGGGATGTATCTCTTCCAACGACCGTTACCATCATATAATTATCTCTGTTCATGAAAGGGTTTGTTATTAAACTGCTGTAAGTAGCTCTTCTGTAGCGATAATGATACCAAGATAAAAGTCAAATTCTACTAATAATCAGAAGCCTTTTTCTAGCTAAAGATGTAATCTTACCTTGTGTTTCTGTCTTGATCTCTTATCTTCTTCTCCATCTCAGCATCTGTGAGGGTCTCCAGGAAAGGACACCACTGATCTGCCTCTCCCTGGTTCCTGA
>JAIPMN010018798.1:0-12898 GCA_020650975.1 Apostichopus californicus
GCCGTTAGTAGAATTAGCAAACGTTGCCTTGTGTTTACATTGAACGATATCGGACATTGAAATCGTTACGCAAGAGAGGAAGTTAAAGTGAACGTTTTGGCCATGATTAAGTTAGCTTTGCGTAACGTTATTGAAAATGATAGTAGTGGTCTTAGCAGTATATGGGTTTTGGGGTTCACATTGTTGGAATCGTCTGGCCAATGCGACCTATCACTGGCACTTGAAACCATTATTGACAGTTGCTTCTTTATTTAATATTGTATGGGTTAATTAGTAGCGCTGGTAAGAGGTTTATTACAGGAATTATCATCAAATGCTTTCAGCTTCTTAGGTGAAGATGTAAACTATTTGTAGGAGTAGAGAAGATTATAAAAGAAAAGGAATCAAAAGATAAGTGACCGTGTATAAATGTGAACACAAATATTTCTTTTATGATTACTTGGTATATTGACATATCAATATATTCTTCTGACGAACTTGACTTCACATGTGAGCATGTGACAACCAAGAACTGTATACATCACTTGTGAAAACTTCATTCAGCTTTATGAAGCCTTAATATCCAAACTCTCTTAAAGCCGGGTGATACACATCTCCATATTTTGATAATTTCCAACGCTGTTATTCCTTAACCCGGTTTCACCCTGGAATAAAAGCCGCATGCAAAAACCAAATACAGCTGTAAACTATATCAGCTTGACGGTATAGAATTCACGGAATGACGTAGGATAGACGTTACATATTCCCTTTCAGTTTAGTTCTTATAGTATTATTGATTGAAGTTCTATCTTATTTAATACATAATGATTCCTGGAAAGGAAGATTCAATTGGTACATATCGATACATCAATTTTAAACATCCATAAACGTCTATCATGCAGCACATGATAGTGAAATGCAGTGCTTTGCCCCGTAAATAAAGTATGGCAAACGATGCGTATATCACTTTTATAAACTTCGTTTCCTTTCAGGATAGATAATTATCAACAAGGTCATTGGTCACATAACTCCCAATGTTCCTCTGACCCGTGCCGCGTACCCTGCCTCCACCTCCACCTCCACCTCCCACTCCCCGCCGAAGCAAAATAATCCATCGGTTCGTTTCGAAAAGTTAGAGAGAGGGATAACGTTAACGCCAATCGCATCTACCCCATTTCTCATCCTCAACACCACCCTCCTCTATTAAAAGAAACAAATATTAGGTTCTCGACCCCTTCAAATGACAGAGAAAAGCGAACAATATTAAAGGTACGTCAAGCCACTTAAAGAATACAAAATGTTCGTGGTGCATTGTGGGGACAAGAAATATGTACGGAGAGTAATTAAAGGAAAAGTTTGTGGCATGTTGCTTTTCCCAATCGTGACATAGTTGCTCTCAGGGCGGAGGAGCAGGGAGTGGGGGGGGGGGGAGGAAGGGGGCATGGTAAATGTACGTGCCAACAGTTTTGTGAATAAGTTGAAAACTTTCCTTTTCATAAATAAAATGTCCACTATTTTGTGAATGAAAATCACCCTTTTTCTTTATTGCAATGTGGCCTCTAGTTTAAGAAGTTGAATCAGAAAGTTGTAAATAAAAGGTGTTGCTCTATCCAAAATAGTCAACAGTCTTTGGTACATAATGTACAGAGGATCAATTTTATCGGAAAGTAATGGGATGATTTTGTGTTTTGTTCCCTCAAAGTAACATGCCACACCGTGCCTCGAGGGTTGTGCCATACCCCGACCACCCCCTTCTCAATACTAAACCATCTTCTGTAGTTGCTGGTCAATGCTATAAATGATTGGTAACATTATAATCACCGATACACTTTTGTAATACGCAGAGACTGGAATCCAAAGAGAAGGAGAGTTTATTATACACGAACGGAGCTATTTTTACAGGGTTCGGGTGACGTAATCAGGTAGAACTCCCTCCAAGAAGTACAAATACTAACATAGCATACTCTTAACTTTTATAGAAGTGAAATCATAAGAGCTGCCACCAGGTGAAATAAACTTGGAATTATGATTAGGAGTCAGACTCCAATTCTTTTCAGCTTGGCTTTGCCATGGTAAAATATACTTCAATGGTTAAACACATAAAGCTATACAAAACATGCTTTTGATCAGATTATTGCGATTCAGGTATCTAAATGCAGAAAACTGTTTACTTCATATACATAATACTATTTGTTAAAATTGAATCAGTAGAGTTCTTTGTCAGCATTTCAAACGTTCTTCTCTTCCTTCCTGGTATTAATATTTGTTTTTATCAGAATCATGAGATTCATAAATTCAAGTATAGCTGTTTACTTCATATACATTATGCTATACGTGAAAATATGATCAGTATAGTTCAAAAGTTCTCCCCTTCCTTCCTGATATTGATATAAACGTTATTAAAACAACGAAATGTCACTTGGATCAAATTTGTTCTGGTATTTCCTTAATTGCCCCCAAAAAGGAGAACTTTTGGAATTGTTTTTTCAATCCCTAGGAGTTGAAGGAGACGGAAAGCTTATACACAAGTAACATATCGGAAGGCGGAGCTTTCGACATAATGAGCGAATTAACGACGTTCAAAGATAAACAGATGACCTTTACTTCATTTCGATGTAACATCGACTATCATTGGTGGAAAGAAATACCAGACACGTTTGTATCACCCTGACTACTTCCTTATTGTATGGAAATTTGCGAATGACTGGACTTTGTTCGCGAAACTAGTCCATTTGTTAAATACGTTATCAATGGTGAATTTCGTGTGTTAGTTCGCATTTCTTTCAAAATTCAAAATTAGACCAAGGACTAAACATGGAGGATTTTTCCATAATTTTTCTTTGGATGTGCTGTGTGCTTTATTTCAATGGTGTTTCAGCAGACGACCTTCCATATCAGGAGTTTGAAGGCCTAACGAAAATAGACAACGCCATGTTGGAAGATAGTAACATCATGATGGGAAAGTTAGATGTAAGTTGCTTACCTTTCATATGCGAGTTATAAGTACAAGAGAAAATATACCCAGACACTCGAAATAACTATGCATGTGTCAAACCCTGATTCAAATCTTAGCCAATAAAACCCTCCCAATTAGATTAAAAATTCCGAATTGAAGTCATCATTTGTTCTTCCATATAATTCTAAGGAATTAATTAAGAGAAAAATATGATGAATGCCCGGAGTTTTGTTTAGGTCATGAAAGAGTGATCACTCATAATATGACAAGCATTGGAATGTTTAACTTGAACAAGAACAAATCTTGTAACAGTGATACTTTTTTGAAGAAAAAAAACGTCTCAGCAGTTGGATAATGCCTTCAAATTTAAACAACACAGTGAAATCATATGTTCACGACAGAAAAAGTCTATTGATGCAGAACAATTTCAACAAGTTTCAGCTAAGCAGTCAACTTTTGCCACCGGAAATCTGTTTACAAAAATACGGTACACAATCGTCAGTTTTTGTTTGAAAACTCTATAAGAGTTATTGGTAGACACAACTCCAAATCAAATAAAAATTGTTTTGATCGGTATAAAATGATTCAGTGTGTTGATTAGCGTATTAAATATTAGCTACGCACTACCGTCCAGTGTGAAAAAGGTGACAATACATTAATCGAATGGTATTGAAAACTTTATAATATTAACTCCGTTAAATTTAGAAGATTAACAGTTGAATCTTACTGAACACTTTAAATTAATCACCGATATCGCAAGATGGTAAAAAAAAAAATTGCAAAACTCCTCGATCAAATTCTCACTAGGTTTTCAAGTTTCATTTAATTCATTACTCTTCTTATACCATCCATTTACAGGAAATGTTTTCTGGACTTAATAAACAAGAACAAGAAACCAGAAGATTGGTGGAAGAGTTTGCTCACAAGCTTTCACTGCATCAGACACATCAGAAAGAAGAAAGTAGTGAGGTTACGGAAAAATTAACTGGTAAATTTTCAACTTTGAAACTTGATATAGAATAATTTAATTGTTACAAGATGAGATATTAATCTTATAATAAACTCAACATGCAAAGGTTGTTGACTTTGAAAGAACACGTGACATTTCTGTATATTGTGTTCGAGCCGCAGTAGACAAATTGTAGCTGGACCGACATGGACGTAAAGGATATTTAAATCATGTAAATTGTATAATTTTGGTAGTTCCCAACCTGAATAGAGCCCAGCTGCAATAATGATATAGTAACGGGTGACATCCATTTATAACAATCTAGCCACCGAAGACAACGGCACAACGCAGGTAATTTCTACAGAGATATAGAGGTAGTTATCATTCCGGTTAAAACTGTCATGTTTTTTAATACGTTTGTAAAAAAAAATTAATAAAAAGGACAAAACACAATAGTTTCTACTAAATGATATGATGAAAGATAATGTGATAATTACAATTTGATCTTGAATTTGAAATAAGTAAAGTATTTACACTTTTTGAAAGTTTCAACTATACTTTCCGTAAATTTCTATACTTTCCGTAAATATTTACTGTAACTACTTTCCGTAAATATCGTTGTGTTCCGTGAATATCATTATCCATCAGAGCACATGATGAGAAGTGAGACCACATTTGGACAAAAGGTCTTGAATCGCAAGAAACGAGGCCGGGGAGACTTAGGTGTACCAGGTACATTGTAAAATAAATGTTATAATATTCTTCGTTACGTGTATGATTATATTATGTTTTGCATTCTCTTGCACTAAAATAAATAATTACTGATAAATATTCATTTTTATGAATCCAATAGAGAGACAATCGTCAAAAGGGCATGTTTGATAAGATTACTACTTTGATCAAACTCCAATACACATTGAGAACGAAATATGCAGAAGAAGTTTCATCAATCAAAGACACACCCCTCCCCATCCCCCACCCCGTTTAAATGATAGTGTGATTTGTTGTTGGTTTATCGGGCAATCTTTTGGTAATACGTAATATAACCGTTGGTTATGGGTACATCATTGACTATGCTGTTAAGGGAAACATGCGCTGGGTAAATATACATTACTGTCTTAATTACGACAGATACTGTAGCACCAACTCTAGAAATGAATGGTACTTGTTACGTGGAGGCGTGCCAACAGAGACCATTCCTCCTCGTACCAGGTCGAGATGGGCAACCAGGCGCCCCAGGACAAAGAGGGTCTCCTGGTGACAGAGGATCAAAAGGGGATCGCGGTTCCACAGGTCTTCCTGGAACAATTGGTCCAAATGGGGACATTGGACCTAACGGTGACAAAGGAACAGAAGGAGATTCTGGCCAGAGAGGAAGAAAAGGCGCCAATGGGATGCAAGGAAGAATTGGTCTCCAAGGATACAGAGGTTAGAGTTAATGTTAAACCAAGTTGATAAAACATTGGTATAAAAATCAAATCACGAACAACATTGTTCCCTTTTCCGTATACTGTCTGACCTCAAAACCTTTCCATAAATCTTTTTGCAGTCTTTGTCGAGGGAAAAGGGAAGACATGCCTCCATAACTGACCTAAGTATTTTTTTGGTTTTCCTTTCTCAGGTATAAAGGGTGACCCAGGCACAAGTGGAAGCGGAACAAATTCCAAAACACATTACACCAGATGGGGGAGTAGGACATGTGATGGCACTGCCCAGTTGGTTTACGAAGGTAATCCGATTGATATCATTTGTGTCATTAGAAACATGCAGATTGTAGCAACTATAATTGTGCAAACATCACTTTTATCATATCAAAAATATGTCAAATTAAAAATAAAATGAAAGGAAGTATTAAATATTATATAAGCAGAAGCAATGAGTTACTGATGATGACGATAATGATGATGATGATGATGATGATGATGATGATGATGATTATGATGATGATGATTATGATGATTATGATGATGATGATGATGATGATAACGGTCATTCTATGTCCACGTTGTTTGTCTTTTGTCAGGTTATGCAGCAGGTGCTTACTACGACCAGAAAGGAGGAGGAGCCAATTATGTTTGTCTGCCACGTAATCCTACATACGACAGACCAGATGCTGGTGTCAATACATGGCGGGCATACATGTATGGCGCAGAATACGAAGTTGTAAATTTCCCGCCTTTTAGTGGATTGGATGACGGAGATGTAGCCTGTGCTGTCTGCTCAGTCTCTGGACGAAGCGTGACGTTTATGCAACCTGCTCGCATTGACTGTCCTGACGGCTGGACGAGAGAATATTACGGCTACCTGATGGCACAATCCTACATCTATTATCGATCAGAGTGGGTTTGTGTTGATCATTCTGCTACTCTTACGTCATCGTCCTCTACCGGGAATTCAGACGGCGCTCTGTTTTATCCAACAGAAGTACAATGTGGCAACTCGAATACCGGACTACCTTGTGAAGATTATACTGATGGGTACGAGGTTACTTGCGCAGTCTGTACCCGGTAAATGTACAGTTGTCTGCGTTTAGTCATTTGTCTCCAGAGTTTGAACCAAACTCACTACGATTGCAATTAATTTTGTCTCTCCTTTGAAATTTGACAATTCATGATAATGAATTGCTAATTTTTATAACTAACTAAGTATGAATCAACTTATGAAAGCTGCTTTAAATTACAACAACGAAAGGACCATAACATTTTGTATTGATGGTTTTTTAAGTCTACTATCAAGCTGCCAGTTAAGTATTATATGTTATGTTTAGTGATGTTTATCGCATCGCCAAAGAAAAATAAAGCTCTCTTGAGGAAACTTGACATAAGCTGTGGTTGATAAATTGCATTTGATAATAATCTTGGTATACCTCATGATCATTTCACTATGTATCTATTATACTGTGTATCTTGTACTGGAATTTCGCAAGTAGTAATGTTTAAGTTAGAGATAATAATTGTCTTCATCATATATGATTATTAATTATGATTATTGGTTATGATTATTGATTATGATTATTTGTCATCATATCATATTGTAATATTAGATATAACAAAGAAAAAAGAAAAGAAAGACTGAAAGACTGAAATTGAAATCAAGAAAGCATAACATCATAAAAAATAATAAAATTATATGAAAATTATGAAATCATAAAAAAGTGAAAAACAATGACATCATGAAACCATGGTTCTACGAATTAAAAACTCATGTGATAATATAAATCATTAATGCAACATGTGATGACGTTTCATTATCACCTTAAGCACTGACAAAGTGCTTTGAAAGAAATCAATATAGTCTACAATCGTCTATGTAGAATATCACAGTAGTGTTTTCTAAACTTACATGTCATGGATGTATATTTCTTTAGTCGAATTTTGAAGAGAAGAAATACACGGAAACTGTTATGCGTGTGTATGATATTTGTAAGGAAATGTAGTCTAGTGAATTAGATTTATGGAAGTTATCCAATAGTGTAGAATCAGTGGCGTGAGAACATGGGAATGGGGAGGGGCATGGTCCCCCCCTCTTCCGATCGTCAGTTGGGAGAAATAGTTCAGTTGGGGGTTTCTTTGCATTCAACCGGGCAAAAGTTAGCCACTACTACGGATGTATCCTCCCCCCCCCCTCCCCCACCCCACTCCCCTTTTTCAACCTCCCCAAAATATTGATTAACAAAACCTTTCGTTTAGGGCTACTTTTATAGTCCTAAGTTATAGTCTAAATAAACCTCAGAAAGCACCATTTGACTCCCAAACCCCCTACAGAGGAGACGACTTCAATGATAGCAGGGCAGCACCTCCTATAATTAAAAACTTAAAGGCATTGAATATTCGCCCCAAACCGCGTGCGGCCATCTGAAAAAGTTAACTTTCTTTTGCTTGCAAGTGACGTTTTGTTTGTGTCGCTACAAAATGCAAACAGTAATGAAACGTGATACCTTGTTATCTTTAGCTGGACCTGAGATGTCCATCGCTGTATCGTTTATACACTGTGCTGTGGGTATTGACCGCAGCTGTATGTACTGACTGTACACTAGTGTCTTATTACCGACGGTAGCAAGCTGTGTGTGTATTTTCTGGGATCGATGGTGGTGTCTAACACTTCTGTTACACCTCATTCGAAACTAGGTCAGATTACCGGCATTAGACGTTTCTTTTTGCGCGAGTCTTCACACCCTTTAAGTTTTCCTCTGGCTCTCCCATGAAGATTCAGCCCCTTACTACAATCAGTCAGGCGAAATTTTGAATTTATTAGCACAACCTTCCGTTGAGAGCTTCTTACAAAGACCTAAATTATAATCGTAATTTGTCCTTGTGGCCCTTCCACCTAAGTTCAGCCTGTTACTTTAATCAATTGGGGGACATTTTTGAATTCGGCCTAACCAACTTGAAATCCTGTGACGCCCAATGTTTGGAATCACTATAATATTCTGCTTTTTTTCGAGGCTCACTACATTTTTGCGTTTCCAGGCTTTTTATTTATATGATGTGTATAGTAGTACAACATAATGGAGTTTCAGTTCAAGTCAGGAATCACAGTCATGTGACATGTGATGAATGTGATGGAGAGAAGAAAGAAACGAACAGGGGGAAGAGGAGAGGAAGGAGATAAATTGTAGAGGGACAGAGAGAGGATTAAGGGAAGAGGGCAGGGAGTAAACTAGAGAAGGTCAGGGACAGAAAAGTGTTGAGTAAAAGATGGAAGAGAGCTACGAGAAGAGGAGTGACAGAGGGGCGGGGGGGGGGGGGACNNACGAGAAGAGGGGTGACAGAGGGGCGGGAGGGGGGGGGGAGCGTCGGCCCCTCTTTTACACATTCTCTTACACAGGCTCTTTAGTGGATCAGCAGTTTGCTAACAGTTTTTTTTTCCTTTTGTTTTGCTCGTGACTCAACTGACTTCGGTAAACTCAGATGTGTCATAATAAATTGGCGAACTTCTTACAGTAATCACAAATATGCTTCCACATAGTACCATTAGAGGGGGAATGTGCGGGCAGAGGTTAATTAGTGGGATGGATGCAAGCATATAGGTTGCATTTTTGTTTACCACCCATGGAATATTGTACCCGTATTGTTTGTGAATTTAGGTGGAAACCGGTATATTTGAAAGTTTAGTTTCACAGATGCCTATTCGAGGCCTAATTGATGAAATCTAATTGTATTACGTAATTTGATTGACCAATAATAGCTGGAAGCTTGAGCGTCCTTCGGTTTGTGCCATGGACAACAACTGTTTACCAGCGATGAAGCATTCAACTTGCTGGTAAGCACCGCATATGAGATGCAGGCATTTATTAGGGTTGATGAAATGCAGGGATTTATCAGGGGTGAACCAAGACCAGTGCGGCCCCCATGGCCTGGTCCCCAGCGGACCAGATGCCAAATACCAAACAATAAACCAACGCATCAGCTGAAGTCGGACGACTGCTGTATGCCACCAAAACGGCGGGCATTGATATAAATATACACACAGAAAGCCAAATGGGCCCTAATGACTCGTTGTGGGACATTGTTTTATTCGTCTAGAGATCCAGACGTGCGCCCCTATCTTAATCTGCCGCCAGGCCCACCAAAAATTATATTAAAAGCAGCCAGTCCAGTTAGCCTAGAGATGTCATATCCGAGCGTCGATCTAGTGTTGCCAAATATCACGAATTGATCAACTGGTGAATGCGGACGCTGCTTTTGGATGCCCATTCCTATTGCTGCACATGTGTGCTGTTGCTCTTTGCTACTGCTTTGGATACTCTATGAATATTTAACTCTCCTGTTAGTGTTATGACTGATATACGAATAAGCAGATAACTGTGACTCACTAATTAAGCCTTTACAAACCAATCTATGTATCTCAACACAACTTACTCTTCGTATGATTGTGGCTTTGTGATATGGTTTGAAGGAAAAGAAAGGCGTGCAAGGACAATCCCAGCTGTTTTAAATATTGTGAGTAGTGGTTGCTGTGGGCTGGGAGGTAGGGGGTGGGGTTAGGTAGAGGAGGTGTGGTGTATGAATATTGGAAAGAGTGGAAAATAGGGTGGGTGATGGTACTTTCTCTAATATTTCGTAATTGTTTGACTTGGATACGCGAAATACGAATAACATGCATGTCTCTACCACGTTTCAATTAGGGAAGGAAAGAAGTTTCTTTCATTGAATGGATGACCCTATCTACCCTCCCCACCCTGAAGACCCCTCCACACACGTACATGTTGTAAGGACACTTCCACGCAGAACGCCCTTATTATTTATATGGGGGAGGGGGGTTGACGCTTAGGTTTTACTTTTGGGGGAGCGAGATTGCACCAATATTTTATATTTATTATATCTGTTGGAAATGACCGTACCGATCTCTGCATGGAACTACTCTGTGGTAGGAGGTGAGTCGTGACAAAACAACTTATTCTAAAGCAGTATCCCAAGTTTTCGAGTTAAACATTATTTTCACCAATAAATATTTATAGAGAGAGAGGAAAAGAAGAGAGGAATAAGAGAAAAAGGTACGAAAACCACAACAAAACAAGAATAACACGATTGAACTTAGTTTTAGTGTTAATTGCTAAGTTTATTACGATATTGAGCATGTCCTAAACGTGAAGACTAACAACTATGTTAATTAGTAGAGCGCTTTCATGGAAATAACCAGCAGCAGCTGCGGCAACGTGCATTAACATAGAAACTATAAGACCACGGAGCACGGTTGTCTTCAGAAGATAACACATATATATAGACTACAAATGTGTGGTATTCTCTAAGAAAGGAACCGGCTTCAATCTAGCTTTATTACTCGATTGGGGAGTATTAGGGGACCTTATCAAAATCAATAGTTTGGTATCAAACATTACATTCATGCCTTAAACACAATGATTCTTTATAATTTTAAGTCAGACGCCACAGTCTAATTAGTAATGGATTCTTCTGTTTCATCTCATCTGTTCTTTTATTGAGTACAGACAACACATGTAAGTTCATAGCCATTAGTGTATGTGCTAGGTGGCAGACCTGTCGACGAACTAGAACTTCTAACCTCTACTGGGTAAAAGAGGGCGCCATCGGAGTTACTCGTAGACGAAGATGACGTAAGAGTAGCCGAACGGTCCACACAAACCCATTCCGATCGGTAATACAGGTGAGCAGCTGCCATTAGAAAACCGTGGTATTCACGCTGCCAGTTATGCGGGCAGGTGCTACGAGCAGGTTGCATTAACACTGCACTTCGACCTGTAACTGAGCAGACAGCACATGCAACATCGCCGTCATCCTTTCCAGAAAAAGGCGGGAAACTGACTATTTCATACTCAGATCCATATACGCGTCCACGCCAACTGCTCGTTTGAGGATTAGTATTACTGTATTGGGGATCCCTCGGCAGACATAGGTAGTTAACACCTCCTCCCTCTACATTGTAGGCCGATCCACCTGCATATCCTATTGTAAATAATGATACAAAATCGCAAAAACTTGTTTGTTTCTTATGAGAATGTTTGTTTATATATATAGATATATAATACTTGAATCACAGTTTAATACCCGTTCATGCCATATATTGATCCCTCATATCTTCCCTTCTGTTTGCAAAACATTATCAGCCCTACCCCCTCTCCCGAAAGAGGAAACGAAAGGAAGGCAAACTTCAACAAACCGTGAGGCATAACCCATGAAACTGAGGGGGTGGATAATAATTGGAGTGTTAAGTACAACACATACCTGAATATACAAGTCGTGCACCATGGTGACAATGGTTGCTTCCCCATCGAGTATACACTGCCTTTATAATGCTAGTGTCACCCGGCTGACCCTTGGGTCCTGTGAAATAATCAAGAGTATGATCAATTACGCGAAACGCATAACATTGTAAAAATAAAAAAAAAGATGACTTAAAAATGATAATAATAATAATAATAATAATAATAATAATGACGAAAACTTCAAATCGGAAATTTTGCAAAGTGGAAATGCCATATTCCCCATGAACCCAGTCCCTATGGAAATACACTAGAATACGCACCAGTTCTATATCGCCAGTTTTTTGGCATGTATTGTTTCAAACCCTTCCTTATTATCAAAATAATGATGCCAGCCTGTAGCCAGGAAATCTGGGTTGGAGGACAGCAACAACTTGTTATACACAAGATAGGGACGCTGAAGGGGTGGGGTGGGCTGGGGGGGGGGGGTCTGGGGAACAGTCTGCACAGGAGTGGATGAATGGCACGGGCATATCATTATGGACGACAGGTTCTATGCTTGTATCTGTGTTAAATTGATTACTGCAATATGCCGTTCCTAAAAGAGCTACACTGCTGTACGATAATTGCATTTAACACAGAGCTTACTATACATACCATTTGTCAGCAGAATCTGAAGGTTTGGGCCGGAATTGCACGAATAATTAAATAAGATCTAAAACTGGCTATGGCTCTTATATAAAACGGCAGGTTGCGAGAAAAAATAATGCAATATTACTTCGTACCCCTCAAACCTCGCATTCCAGCAATTCCAGGTCTTCCAGGGAGCCCATCGTCTCCTTGTTTTCCGCGGTTCCCCTTTTGCCCTTTGGGTCCTCTAATAGTGATACTATCTCCCCTCTGTCCTAGTTGGCCTCGAGGACCAGGGAAGCCTTTGTCCCCCTTTGGACCACTCGCACCCGGTATTCCTTGCGTTCCGTCGCTGCCGGACATGCCTGGGGTACCAGGAACGAGAATGTCCAGTTGGTCAGAGCATTGGTTCCAATAACAAATCGCTACTTCGTTGATCGCTGGATAAGATATAATAATAATAATAATATACCTGAAAGTGTTTGGGTACAAATGTCTCCCTAAGATTTTGTAACATTATAGCAACAAACAAATGAGGATTAGTCAGTGTAAACGTGTCATGTGAGTGACACAAATGGGTAAAAATGAAATTGCATCTGCTCGGCCATAATGTTCAGTAGATAGACGCGTCATCGCAGTTTCTTCTGCAAATTATGCAAATGTATGTATGCATGATGACAAGTTTTCTGCTAATTAAATTTTT
>JAIPMN010018799.1:0-11611 GCA_020650975.1 Apostichopus californicus
AAGTAAAACCGAGAGAATATTAAAACCACTCACAGTCGTCTTGTCCTTTCTTGAAGTTCCTGCTCAGTGCAAAATGATGAGCAAGTTGTTTGTACCAGCTACTACCATGGCCATAATCAAAGGGTAGTGACAGGGAAAATTTGGCCTTTAGTTAGAAAAGAAATGGAAAAGAAAATTACACCGGTTAATTTCATCTCATGTGAACAACTTAGTACTCTGAGGGATAACTTAAATAACAAAGTCACTTTGCATTTTATTTCAAAGGTAGCAAATGGTTTTTATTTCCACTGATAAATTATTCATAATTCTTGCTGGAACCTGCATCAAATGTAAATCCATGTGGATATTTTGTGACTTTCTGGCAAGATACCCCCCACCCCCTCTTCATTTATAACAAAATGTTGACTTATAAACTCACCTGATCATGGTATATATCTATCAATTTGCTCCTATCCTGAGCATCAAATGCAGTGTAGTAGCTGTAACATTGAAGAAAAACACCATATATTAATTTATATATATTAACATTTTTTTTTATATATCAAGACATATATTTACTGTTTCATTGAACATGGAAGCTTCTAGGATAAATCCAGATAAACAGCAATGTTGGTGAAGATACATCATCCTAATCAGAGTGAAGGCACTGTAAATCCCGGGGGAGAGGGGGAGGGGAGGGGGAGGGGAGGGGGGAGACACCGAACCATTTGTTCTTTCCTCTGTTCTTTTACAAAGACCTCTGTTCAAACACTGAGTAACTAATTGCCATGTACCAATCTAATCCTGTCTTATTTTAAAAATAAACAAAACATGACAAAACTTGACAAATTGTTCATCAATATCCACATTAGTCAATGTTATACTCTAATCAATATTCTTGATATTCATGTTTTAAAGCAGTTTATAGACAACTTTACCAAACCTTGGTTGTATTTCTCAAAGTGATATTGAAAATCAATGAAATTAAGATTAATTAGCAACTTCTATATGATTCCATTTGGCTGTCAACATTCAACACCAAGACACTACACTTTTTCATATCAGTATTAATAACATATGAGAAGTAAACTGGGAAAATTTCCAAAATTTCAACTCCTTCTTCATTATGGGAATTTGCTGTTAAAAATAGCTTCCAAAATTCATCAAAAAGCAGATATATAAAGAAAAATTGTGAGGTTTCTCACCCCTGTAAAAACTGCAGTATATTGGTCTTAACCTCCTGCCCTGGAAAGAAACTTGGTCCCACACTGGGAAGTGACGTCGTTGGCACGTCAAAGCCAATCTGAGGTGAAAGGTCATGACCATCCTTCAAACAAAAGCACATCAAGAGATCAATAAGTGTTACTGACTTCCACCAGACAAGAGTATTCACATATCATCCTGCAGAAATATTAATCAGTTACTACAAACAAATGTGAAGTTATAATATACCTGCAGTTCCACGGTAAGCACAGGAGACAAAAGCCAAAAGAACCACCACAAAAAAAAAAGACCAGGATTGTCTTTTCTCCTTTAGCAACTTTTCATATCCTCTTAATACCAATACAGTCAGCATTAATGAAAGATAAGACTAGGTATCTATATATGTTGCTAGGTATCTTTATATGTTGATAGGTATCTACATATATGTTGCTAAGTATATATATCAATATTGATAGGTATCTGTATATGTTGCTAGGTATCTTTATATATTGCTTTGTATCTACATATATGTTGCGAAGTATATATATATGTTGCTATGTATCTACATATATGTTGCTAGGTATCTGTATGTTGCTAGGTATCTGTATGTTGCTAGGTATCTGAATATTGCTAGGTATCTACATATATGTTGCTAGGTATCTATATATGTTGCTATGTATCTACATATATGTTGCTAGGTATCTGTATGTTGCTAGGTATCTGTATGTTGCTAGGTATCTGAATATTGCTAGGTATCTATATATATGTTGCTAGGTATGTATATATATGTTGCTAGGTATATAATATGTTGCTAGGTATTTATATATGTTGCTATGTATCTACATATATGTTGCTAAGTATATATATATGTTGCTAGGTATTGGTATGTTGCTAGGTATCTATATGTTGCTAGGTATGTATACATATGTTGCTAGGTATCTATATATGTTGCTAGGTATCTATACATGTTGCTAGGTATCTATATATGTTGCTAGGTAACTATATATGTTGCTAGGTATCAATATATGTTGCTAGCAATGCTAGGTATCTAGTTATGTTGCTAGGTATCTATATATATGTTGCTAAGTATGTATACATATGTTGCTAGGTATCTATACATGTTGCTAGGTATCTATATATGTTACATAAGATGGGGAAAATAAATATAATGATTGAGAGGGAAACGTCTGATGCTTACCAGTTTGATGACATCTCGAAAGATTCCTCGGACAGAACTAGGAAATGCAATTGAAACAATAGAAGAACCTGTCAGTTTTCCTGGTTAAGTTTGTCATGCGGAATGTTGGCTAGTCTTTTCAGTTCAGGTGTTCCATTCTTAACTGATGAATTAGCATTGCATGGAAACTTACATACTAAATGCCCTTTACCTAACATTATGATGGTTGTTCCGTGCTACATTTTGAAGAAAAACATTCAAAGTAGAAAAAGTTTGAAACTTTTATTGACTGGTAAAGCCTGCACTTAGCATCCATCAGGGAAAGCAGTGTTCAGATAAAATTGATTTCCGACAATAGTCGACGAAAATGGACTGCAATTTTGTCACAAAGACAAAGTCTTCCATCAATGTCATCCTTGAAAGAGTTCTCTACTTACATCTGCATATATAGAATTTCAATGCTTTAATAAAAAGATTTTTCTTCAACAATATATAAAACATCGTTTTCAATATTTAAAAGTGACACATTGAAATTGAGATGACTGTAAATTTTATTGATGATTATTTATGCCTCCCCTTATGCTGTCTATTGGGTTCTATTTATGCAGCTTACCGTGCTGGGTTACCCAACAATTCTAATGAATAAATATCTCACGGGACAACCAAGATTACCTTTGATGCAGTTTGATGGAAAACTATGTTACATAATTAAAATAACTCAACCGGACATTTCTCTGAGTAACATCTGTTCTAATGAACAACCAACATTATCAATTCGGGTGACCACCAACCAACCAAATGAATTTCTATGTCGTCTGAGGAGAGCCAAGCACAACAATCACTTAAAAGCAGTCTGGCTCTCCCTGGTCTAATGATTAAGACAGTCGATGAAGTCACTGATATCTTTACTCACCTTAGAGAAGGAGATGGCAGTGGTGCATTGGAGCATCTTTCTAATCTTACTTACTCGGAGGAAGAAAGGTTAACTCTTTATGTCATGGATGTTATTCAAACTGAAACAACTTTTATTCCTCTAAAATGCTCTAAAATAATTGAATCTGGCTTCCCAGCAAATAAGGACATCTTTGAAACTGTAAATTTCCTTCTAGATGGATGGGCAGAGAAAGCCTTTCCTTGAAATAAGTCCCTATGCAGCAGCATAACACCAAAAGCTGTTAAGATTCATTTGAACAACTTATGCAACTTTGGCAAGGGACATTATATATGTAACTGGCTGTGAACATTGTATGTGGCTACTACATGGTTCAAAATCCAAGGCAGATGTGCAAATATTACATTTCATGTTACGGCAAAATCTGTGATTCTACAGCACTTAACATCTTCCGGGGGCCCTGACACAGGGTTTAGATTGGAAGGGGAGGGAGGAGGCTAGGAGTGACACTAATGTTCACTGGCCTTGAAAATATATCTGTTGTGAAAATGATCGGTGGTTTCACAGATCCCATCGGGCCCTGTGTTCTATATGGAAACCACCAACGTTCAGTAAGTGTCCAAGTTTACGACAAGGATGTCATGCTATTGGGATAAGTGGTTGTTTGGCTTTATTCCACGTCCAACCTCTACTGCACATCCATGGGTAACTGTATCTATTTCGTTTAAGACATTTGACTAACTAGAATATGACTCGTTGGCAATCTTGACAACTCTGGTTCAAAACAGTTGCATCTTGTATGTCTAGTCTGCTCAATCAACTCAAAGTGGATGGATTTCTTTCCAAGAGGAATTGATTCCATCCACAAGACATTAGTAACCTATCAATGACTGAGTAAAGCAAGAAAGCTCAGAAAAGCGTCTCACTACTACAAGCTGGTTTGTTAAATACATCTTTGACCCATTTCAACATCAAACATGACTCAAAAGTCGAATGAAAAGATCCAGTGAGATTCCACTGGTCACCTTTTCCAAACATCCACCAATCTCTTCAATCAGTTGTCCATGAATGCATGATGATCTCACCTCCATATCATATGTCACCGATGTCACATAAAAGACTCGGATTTTCTTGTTTCTTTTCCTCTTGAAAGGATGCTGATTCCTGGCCAACAGTGGGCGGGTCAAAGTTCATTTCCCCCCTACCAGGATGGAGGGGGGGCGTATCGATCATGTCATCAGATATCTGTGCCTGTCCTAGGTTGTCCTCTCTGAGGATCTTACCCGTCATCGGCAAACCAGATACATCGCCAGTGCCATTTGACACTTTGTAGTCTCTCGCCTCTCCCTCCGACCGGAGGCAAACACCGACTCATCGGTGGGTTACAGATTTCAGTGTAGGAACACACAACACTGGGTATAACAGGACAGTTGGGTTTAGTACCCAGAGACATAGGTCAATCTGTGACACAATTAATTTTATCTGTTTCTTGAAGATATTAGAGCCATTATATATACCCATGGATATGCAGTATTGGCGATCAGGAGTGACAAAACACACAAACAGTTTCAATCTCAAAGTGGGGGGGGGTGGGTGGTCGGGTCGCGAGTAGGTGTAGTACGATATACAATTACAAAGGCTGTTTAGTCTTTTCGGGTCTCCCTATCTGCTCAATGACAGCTGCAATTAATGAATAAATAGGCACTTGTGCATCATCCAATCCTTGACCTGTACACAGGATACATTTACGCACGATCTCTCATAAACCATGTCGAATATTTGTCAGTAATATGTCCAGAAGATAAGTTCATACATGCTGAACAAACTTAGAACGCAAAAACTTTCAGGTTTGCCTTGGCGATATTTTGACATTGTCAGGTACGTACCGTACATATTTTGCTTGGTCGCTGAATGAGTCACACAATGGATTCGCGTCCAGAGTAAGTTCCGTTAACTTTAGGTCCTTAATCTTCTGCAGTTCGTTGATGTGCTTCAGCTTTGAAAAGAATTTGGAGAAATGAATTCCCTGTAAGTATGTGATCATCAATTTGCATCTTTTTTTTCTTCTTTTACCTATTACCAAATTGATCTTTGAAAACATTGGTATAGTCATGTCCTTTTGATTAAAACACATTGATAATAATATTTTAATAATATAATATTTGCTTTTTATATAGCGCTTTATACCAGCGATAGGTCTCAAAGCGCTTTACAGACGTTATATTACCCCTGGTCAACGATAACCTGTCCCAGAGACAATTCCTCCAGTCGGCAGCAGTTATATACTGCGCCCAAAGACAAGTTACCTCACAGGTAACCATTTAACCCCTGGGTGGAGAGAAAAAGGATTGAAAAAGGTTCCTTTCTTTACCAACCTTCCTCATGAAAATATGAACAAAACTCCATTATCTGCCTAATATAAACTTGCCGAAGTAGCACAGAATGTGTCTTTCATAATCCATTACTAAATGTAGATTACGAGAGAGTCGTACTTACCGAATTGCTGGACAGGTTCAAAATTGTTACATTAGGTGCCATAGCTGATAGTTTTGTAAAGTGGACGAGGCTGTATATCCTGTTAGACGATAAATTCAGTCCAACGGTCTGTAGGAGAAAAAACATTATAAATATGAAATGATTGGTTAAAGATAGAACAAAGCAATAAATTACTGCATTTCACTTAAGATCTCAGCATTGGCAGAGGCAGTTCTTGTACTTTTCAGGGAATGATTCCTCCGGTACAGCAGAGCCAAATGCTATGCAAACTGGGTAAATTGCTGTACAAATCCAAAGACGCATAGCAGATTTTGTACGCAGGAACCATGGCAACTGTACGAGACAACATTTCAGAGCCTTCAAAAACTTCAAAATTTTGAACACTAAATTATTCCCTGATTTTAATTGAGTTTCAAAGTTTAAACTGGAATTTGTTACATCACTGTCCATTTGAGGCAAGGCTGTTTTGTAACATGGATGAGTTTTAACTACACAAATAGATGTGTTTCTGTAATTGCTGTTTAGGAGATAAGTCACAAGAAAAAGATGTAGTCTTGGAAAGTGCTAGAGATAGTCTGCTTTCGCTTATAGAATTTTTTTTTTAAAAACACTAGCATTTATTAGAGAAAAGATCATGTTGGAGTTACTACGTTACCCTATAAGATGCATGCATGTCCTCCTTTAGAATTCAGAGACGACAATGGTGAATACATTTCTATTATAGGAACAATGTTTTCCACTACGGAAAACACAGAAAAAAGAGAAGTCTTCCATCTTACCTCTGGAATGTGTTGAGCTATAATATCAAGAACAGCTTTCAATGGTGTGGGCTGATTGAGCAAAACTTTGATGGATTTAGCTTTCAAATCTTACGAAAGAAACAGAAAAGGGAGAATAACGTTAGATGGGTTCGACGCAATACGTTTATACAGCTGCGGACAAATAGGATGAATGAAATATTGGTATAAGAAAAACATAGAAATATAAAGCAATGTATGTATTCAATCTAACAGATGACAATGGCAATGTGTTGGGTTGATATATTATAATCAATCAAATATTGAATGACAGTCGTATACATACATACTTCTTTGTTTTTCATGATTTTATCTTTAATATTGGTGAACTATTTTCTTCAATACGTCTATTTAAATAAATTAAAAGTGGAAGACAAACTTCAGCTCCTAAAATCGAGCTCTTCTTATCAAAATTGATTGATTGTTTCTCCATTTGAGGGAAAACCTGTTTGCATTAAGTTACATTTCATGAAAAGCACACTGACAGTTTTCTATGATGATGAAACACACACCAGCTGCTTTCATAACCCGACCTGAACCTTACCTGTATCGTTGAAGATATCCGAGAGGTCCAGAAACTTTGAGGAAGGGTCGTACCTCTTGCTCATGACTTCTGTCAGCGTCTGAATGTCGCTCTCGCTGAGGGGAGCAGAGATGCTCCCTCGAGGAGGACCACTGGGCCTGACAATAATAATGACCTGACGAAGAAACAAGATTAAAACAAGGAGTAATTATAGATTACTTACTTCACAAAGGATTTGAATGTTTCATTTACAATAAACAAGTCCAGTAAGGCCATCTATAGACCTCCTGTCCCTCCCCCCCCACCCCTTCCTGAGTACCACGAACACAATACCTAGTTAATGCAGGTAGTGATGTACACTTAAATTTTACGTAGCATTTGCGGTAACTGTGAATTTTGTTCAAATAAATTTATTCAATGTATTAAGCTTCTGTTTAGAAAATCAGTTATGCATATTTTCATTTGTGTAATGATCCTAGTATGCATGCTTCCATTTCTATAGCATCGCAGACATCTCATGTAACATTTTGCTATGTTATAAACGGATACATTAATATTCTCTGGACAGTAATACATTACAAAATATCACAATACTTATTTGGTTGAAAACATTCTCAGCCAATACCACAAATTAAAGCAATACATACCAGTGAGATATGGTAACTTTATGCAAATTTCATATTTCTTCTTCTTACAAGGAGACAACATTTTACCTTTGGAAGAATCCAAATTTCCATAATCCTATTAACCATGCACTAACATTTCAATCTGGAAACCTACAAATTTTAAGCCGAATGCTGGTGAGTGGAAAAGCAAAAAGGCAGACCAGGGAAAGCCCCCAGTTTAATAAGGACAATTTTAAGATCCCAGAGGATGATATGATTTTACAAAAGTACATGCAATCGATGGTTAAATTAATACAGTTTTTTGGAAATGTACCTTGTGATTAGAGGGAGTGGTTATTCTTTTACTGACATCAATAAGACCTTTACTGGCTTCCACATCATTAACGTGAAACACGGACGAGTTGTTTTCCTGGTGATACTGTGAATACGAGAAATTGATGAACGATGAGGGAGAGGAAGGTGAAGAGTATGGCAAAAACAAAAGCATATGTAAAAGTAAGTTGGCCTGACGTTTTGATCCTAGCAGGATCTTCTTCAGAGGCTAAATGACAAGTGATAACTTACAGCATATTGTTACTCGAGTTTCACGCCTGCACGGCAAAAACAAAAGAAGATTGAAGATGAAAATTATTTTCAAGACAAACCTTGCTCAATGTTTTGAACATGTGTATTACTAAAATAAGAAACTATTTCCTTGCACTTATTGCATCATCCTGAATAATCCTCAAAGCCGTAATTTGTAAAACTAATGTGAAGATTTAGATATGTCAAACATTCCGCACCTTTCAAAAAAAAAGAAGAGCGCTAAGCAAGCACTTAATTGTAAGCGTGGATTTGGGAGAGAGGTAACTGTGAAGGTGTACACAGAGCATTAACTAAGAAACCTTTCTACAACTTCATATGTACTATAGTAAAGCAATTTCACATTTAACCCGTGTCAACTTATCAACGTTCATTCATGTTAGCGATTAAGGCGAGCTTACATCTATGGGCACAAATGGGACACGACAGAGGTTCTTGATGGACTCAAGCAACCAACTCTTGCTCTGTTTGGCACCATATGGTATCTGAAAGAGAGGAAAGCACAATTACATCAAACTTACATGATAACTCTTGCCACAATAGATGCTACCGACATGTATTTACATATATGTCGGTTCTATTTTTTAATGTTTTTCCAAAAGCCAGACAAAAATATAATTCAAAGAGTGAATGGAACTAATGAAGAAATTTTGGACACATATGTTTTTTTCCAAATCCTAGTTAAAAATAATTGCAAGATCTATAACCTACCACCACTTTAAACCATGATGAATTGCTACCACCCATATTGTCATCCCCATCTTGGTTCCTACTATTGGGATATTGCTTCCTGTTATTGTAACTGCTTCTGCCTCTTCCACCTGAGCCCCTCCTTCCTCCTCTTGGTTTCCTTCCATATGGATTACTGAAACAAGATGGAAATTGATTGTATCAGGATCTAAATCATTTATCATTAATTAAATATCATGCAGAACCTAGGGAGCAGCTCTTGCAGCAGGAATCCAGGTGCTCCTCAGCCTATAGTATCAAGCTAAGTAGCATACACAAAGACGAGGGTATCACACATTTCACATATTCGGTATTTCAATGATAGACATTTTTGGAAAATTAATGAGAAATTACACAAAGAAGTTCAGTCAACAATAGAATATGTCGTGACTTTCTTGTGAGGGGTATCAAACATTCTAATATGAAAAAAATGCCTAATCTTCCTGACAAAGAAGTCCACTACCCAATCTGCCCCATATTCAGTACATTTGTTGTGTGTGATAATCTCATTCAAAATCTGTTAAAACAGTTTCGCAAAGCTCTTTTTATTTCCAAGCTATGCGCATTGAACGTTTGATCTGAGGAAGCTCATTAAAGAAGGCTATGCATGCTACGTTCTTTAATTCCGCCCTCTCTACCTTTGGGAAACCTTTTATAAAGTAGTTTTGATTCATTTCATGTACCTCGCGAACATGTCAGTGAGTTGTTAATTCATAACCTTGGCTCCGATCAGGACGAAGCTCTCTATGTAATCTTTATTTGTGGGAATACTGAAGTATTCTATGTTTCACTTGTTATGCTCAATGTTTTTTGTTTAAATTCTTCATAAATAATAACTTACTATCTTTTCTGTCCCTTCAGTCTGTCAATGTCATCCCCACCCATTGACACATCATCGTCATTATCTAATCTTGACCTGGGACCAGGAGCACGATAGTTTGACCTGGACGATCTCCCTCTTGATCCTCGACTGCTCCTGCCTCGTTGCCATCTTTCAGCATCTGGCCTGTAATCTCTGTTGTTCCCCCTGCCTCTTCCTCTTCCTCGACTCCTATCACCTCGTCCTCTGTCTCTATTCCAATCTTGGGGGTCACTCCCTCTGTCATCATGTTCTGAATAAATTCAATAAATCAAAACAGAAAAGAAATGAAATGAAAAGAAAATGACTATTTATGAGAGACACAAACTGTGTTAACACACCTAATACTTGCCAGATCAGTAAAATTTGTTTGGTAAATCTTTTTACAAATTATCACCTTGACTGAACAATTTTTGATGAAATAATTTGACAGAGAGACCATATGGGGAACATGGCAAGCCTGGTTGTTTTGATGGGATATCACCTTATAAAAAGACAGAATCTATGTCAAACAATTCTGAAATTCTGTAAGGAAAATATCATTTTTGTGTATTTCTATATTAGCGAAACAGATAGTTCTCATGAACTGCATGTTTTTTGGGTTTACAACCTAACTGAGGCTTACACAGGTGGGATAAATAAAGCATAGGCAAAGTAAATTTAGACCACAAATTGTTTTCCAGTCATAATTAACAGAAATATACGCTGCTAATCATAAAACAATATGGATGGTGCTTAAAAGCTATAACGCTTCCAGAAAAATTAATCCAAAGAAAACCATACAGCCTCCTCTCTATCCTAGCATTACAACTACAAGATTCCTACTTCCTCTGGAGCAATTTCTGAATACCCCGCAACTCACACATACTGGGCATTTTGAGAACGACAACACATTGTTTACTAGGCCTATACTATAGTAATAAGCAACTATAGTATAAAGGGAACTTCCGATCATAATCTGTGATGGAGTGACATGTGAGAATCAAGAGTTGCGGTGTAGCCTATTCAACAATTAAGCAACTGATTACGGTTAGAACTTAGACTAGAGGTCAATAGCTGATCATATTTAGTACCTACTAGATACTTAGCCTGTGTTCGGTTTGATTTGGCCAAACTTTATCATAGCATAAACATACGTACAGTTGTCAGTAGCCTAACAAAACAGTTTAAGTTAACTTAGGCTAACCTTAGGCCCTAATAGTAGTTCCATTCCCTTGCATTAGGCTCTTGTTGTTAGGCTGATTGTTATTTACTGGCCAAGTTATCTTACCATAATAGTTTCTATCACTTCCAGATCTCGAAACACGCACCGAGCCCCTGGGAAATGAATTCGACATAGTGGTCTAGAAATATTGCATTCCTTTTGACTTAGCTGTGATAAGGAAAGCTTTGATTTTCACTGTAAACTGGTTCACCTAGTTTCAACGTAATGTTACTTGTTAGGCCTAGCTTGCACAAGTTTGCCCCACGCTGTATGCTATACCATGAATACAGTCGCTCATTGCATTATTGCGTTCATCGGTCAAAACTAGAAAATTCAGTATCAGAGGAATTGGTTACTCAAATATAGGGAAGAGTTTAATTGCCATCAAAAGTAATCGGTAAGAAACTAACCAATTCACGTTCAATACGATCAAACGGGACAAACTAAAACGAATGACAGCGAATGACCGAATGACAATTGACTTTGTACAGGGTTAATTATCATTCGCGAATGACAGCGAATGACAGCGAATGACAGCGAATGA
>JAIPMN010018803.1:0-25846 GCA_020650975.1 Apostichopus californicus
ATATGGCATAGTATAGTGTAATGTAACACAGTTCTAGTGTGCTGTACAACCATTGTACATTGAACAGAATAGATATATGCATGCAATACTATTAATGCACAGTAAATTACTGTACCCAATATGGGCATCTATGATCTATCCTGTCAATTCCATACCAGATACTGTACCCTCCTCTCCTGTTGCCTGAAGGATGAAATCCTATACCAATGTGTGATCACTTTATTGGCATAGTTTTGAAATCTCCATTTTCAATCTTTTAAAGAGTTTTCTGTACAAGTCAGCAGGGGTTGACAAAATCTCAGGCCAGGTCAGCTGATAGGACTTTACACACTGTATGTATACATTTTACAAGGTATAGAATGAATGCATGGTATGCCTCAACTACAGTATGATAACTCACTTTATTTAGTGTACATAGTATGTCTACATAGACACATTCTTACACGCACTGTATAGTCTATACAAATACATGTATACATACAATTTTGCAAGGTTCAGAATGAATGCATGGTATGCCTCAACTACAGTATGATAACTCACTTTATTTAGTGTACATAGTATGTCTACATAGACACATTCTTACACGCACTGTATAGTCTTTACACATACATGTATACATACATTTTGCAAGGTACAGAATGAATGCATGGTATTCCTCAACTACAGTATGATAACACACTTTGTTTAGTGTACATAGTATGTCTACATAGACACATTCTTACACGCACTGTATAGTCTGTACACATACATGTATACATACATTTTGCAAGGTACAGAATGAATGCATGGTATGCCTCAACTACAGTATGATAACACACTTTGTTAGAGTACATAGTATGTCTATATAGACACATACATGTATACAAAGAGTAATTTAGTATAAAGTGCTCCAAGTTGGTATTAAACACATATTTCTACAAAATACTACGGTTCCTGTGTACAAAAACTTCTATACATCTTTGCACTTGTATAGCACTTTGCATAGCATTTTGCCCATTTTGCATAGTATTTTGCGATGTGATACCAGATAAAGTATTCCCTGACATATACAGAGTATGTGGCGAACTTACATCATCGTACATGACATAATCAACATCATCGTAGATGATCACTGAACCTAGATGTAAAATACTGATCATGTCATAGAGTTACTGACAGGTTGGTTTATTCAGACAAGTTTTCTCATTTATTCCTGCAGAGTAAACTAAATACAGTAAACCTGGATTGAGTTAATTTCTGAGACATATGGTTTCTAACCCTGTGATATTGTATGTAGTGTAATGTACAGACTAAGTAGTTTATATTGTCTGTTAGCAGTAATAACCTATGTAGTTAAGTGTCAACCCACCATTATGTGACATATGGGGCACATATGGGCTTTAGTTTCGTGGTTGCTTCCAAGCAGTGGTTAAACTTGAAATCATGATGAACACTTACAGTGTACATGTCAAAACTAGGATAGCTTGGAATTTTGATAAAGTGTGCACTTGAGGAAGCAGGAAATAAAATCAAATAATGTCACTCTTGAAAAACAAGTCTGCATTGCTGTCTGTATTCTTGTCTCAGTCTGCAGGGCATGTAGTTCACATACACATGTATGTGTATAGCACACTTTCTACATCATCATCATCTAATGTTTAACATAGACCTACTATTAGATACAGACTTTTGGTACATGTGTCACGTCTTGCCAAGCTGTGTGCACGGTCACCTATTTTGTTAAAGACCTTAAAGTCAATCATCCTAACAATACAGTAAATAAAAATGCTATGGGCAGAAGAACTTTTATTACATTGCAATATAATTTAGCATTCACAGCCAATTTTTCAATGTCAGATAATGGCATGGGTTAAAAAAAGTTGGATTGCAATCATTGCAGTTTTGATGCCTTCTCAGAAACAGTGAGTCGGTTTTGTTGGTAGCATTATTACTGCAAGGCGGTCGCAAGAAGAGAGGCGGCAACCTCACAAAATGAATACAAGGGAAAAACCCTGTGTATGTATCTAAACTGTAACCCAACAGTTGCCATGAGTCGTATTTAAGCACAGTCGCTAAATGTCAAGCAGGTACTTGAACGTACGTTATCTAATCACATCTTCGAATGGTTTTTAATGGTTTAACTATCATCAAACATGTACTACTGTATGTACTCAGGTACTGTATTAGATATATCTTCATATCTTAATAGTGTGTTTACAAAATCCACAAATATTTCACTCAAATCTTTCATGAATGATCACATCGGATCTTCCGAGAGTCCGTGTGCTATCATACCACAGCGGGCAGTTGACAAGCCGGAAGTTACTGTATGTTGAACACAGCAATTTTAATATCACATTGATGTTTTCACATGTTTAGTAGTTGCATGCACCCTTGTATCAGCTGGGCTCTTCTCTACAGCAAGTAAAAGGTCATGATGACATCATAGTACAGAAGGTCATCTTGATCTTGGGTGATCCACCAAGCTTTCCTGATCTGATCTCCTTCGAAAAGGAGGATTAAACTTTTAGGGTCAGATCGTGAGTGCTAGAGCTTTCAAACTAGGAATAAGATATTTGAACTGAGGATCAGATCCGGATCAGATCACCTGATCAAGATCTACTGTGAATGGGCTGTTCAATAATGTTGCTTTGCCCGCCACATGTGGTGGACTTGAAACAAGTTCAAACCCTAAAACTTTTTTGTTTTTGTCAAAGACCATTCTCCATGTGAATTAACTGTACAACATGGTTAGCTCTTTCGGTTTGCTGTTTGGGAATTTTCAAATCCAGTGGGTGTTCCTGAACTTAACTTCAGCCATAGGTGTGGAGAAATCCAAAAAGGCTCAATGTCAAAGCATACATCATTGAAAATGTAATATTGCTATAAATTTATTATTGAATTTATTTGAGTTGAAGTATTAAAGTGGGATGCAAGTTTAGTAATATTAAGAATATGACTGTTATTGATCAACTCCTTAAAAGTTTGTTGGTCATGGATCTCACGGTCTACATGTCATTGCACTGTAATGTTTACAGTAAAAACAAAGTACTTGTAATCTAACTCATATCCATGGATGGTATAGACAAGATACCCTCAGTATAGTCTTCATATTAATAATTCTTTCACAAGCTTTCACTTTCTTCTTGTAGTTGAAGATGAGCATAACTGTCTTTCTGAACAAAAGAGGATTTCCTGATGTGCGTACCATTAGCAGAAGTAGGCAGTAATTTGTTGGTGCTAAGTTTCATTTACATTGTACTAAGTAATTAAAAGAAAGCTGAGTCTACATATTAGTGTAGCGTTCCTAGTGTTGGAAATGTGGCACCCTTTGTCCCGTTTAAAGTTACAGTACTCTTAACCACAAGTAAATGATCAAAAACATACACCCTTTCACCAAGGCAGGTGATTAGGACATTGCTGTGTTGGAATCACAATTTGTGGAAATCTGTACTAAATACTATAAATTGAACTGCCAATTTCTGTTGGAGCCATTGTTTACTGAAAATGTTTTGTGAATTGTGAAACCGCAGGCTCTGGAACTAATGATGTACATACAATAGCAAGCTTTTAACAAAGACCGTGCAGAACCCAGTACTGTAGAGTTGAGCTGTAATTCCCACCATAGTATAATAATCATGGCCTTAATCACCATCAGCATGACAGTAATCTTCCTTTCTCTTTTCTTTCCTTTGCCACGAAGGGTTAAAGTACTTTTCGAAAAGAAGAGCTTTCTCTCTGTGGTAGTTTTAATTACAAGGAAATTGATCAATACGATTTGGCCCTGCCTACATACATATTCATGCATGATTTTAGTGGTCAACATTGTTGCTAATAGGTGTTGTTGTGAAAATGTGTAATT
Source organism: Apostichopus californicus (assembly GCA_020650975.1). Classification (NCBI taxonomy): domain Eukaryota; kingdom Metazoa; phylum Echinodermata; class Holothuroidea; order Aspidochirotida; family Stichopodidae; genus Apostichopus; species Apostichopus californicus. The sequence goes on from JAIPMN010018803.1 coordinate 3,842, forward strand.
TTAGCTTGTACGTGATAGGATGTCATAATCATCCAACCAAATAAATCACTCCCTGCATGTTTCCTTATTAAATAAACAAACTTTGGTGTGACCTCACAGTATTCAGTTTGTTAAAACAAACACAGAGTGCATGGGTTTTGACTACTGAACAGTTGTACATTAGGTCATGCACAGTTTGCAGAGAGATATGCATAATTACAAAGTACTAGCCTAATAATTGTTGTTAAATGTTCGATTGTAGCACCTGGTAAAATGACTGCTTAGGCGATGGACCAGTGATATACTGTTAAGATTTTAGGTTCGAGTCCTGGCTAGATCAACACGTTGTAGCCGTGGGAAACGCACTTTATTGAAACAACACTGTCCTACAATAGAGCTGTTATGTAAGCTTGGGAACTCTTCTTTTTTTTCACGCTTGGTATCTCTATTGGTAACATTCTTGTGCCAATTCAATCACATTTGAATACAATAAGGTCAAAAACCTTTTACAAGTAATGATGGTGTAAGTACATGTATACATGTTCAAAAACAGCTTGGGAACTCGCTACTTGAATGGATCTTGTTAACTCTCACCTTCGATCTATTTAACTCTTGAGTTAATTCAGGTAAACACCTTAAAATGAAACAAAACTGCTTATCCACTAAAGGGCCTGTGCAAGCAAATGTTTAAAAGTATTAGAGTGCCTGACGTTTCGATCCTAGCAGGATCTTCTTCAGAGGCTGAAATGGTGAATGACAAGTTACAAAACATTAATTTAGGTAAAATCTTATGTACTTTGACAACATTTTATGGCCATCGCAATATTTTAGGTTCCTGTTTGTGCTGTGCTTTGTTTTCACACCTTTCTTTGAAATCTGTGCAGATATATTCAGAGGGAATTGGATTACATTACATATAATTATAATTTCCATCTCTCAGATTAGATATGGTTTTATTTGGGGATATCTTTGCTTTATACCACTGTTGTAAGTTCCCAATTACACATTTAACCGTTTTTATTCATTAGTGTATTAATCATTCTGTTTGTGTCCCTTCTGTTACTGTTACTTGTCATTTAGCCTCTGAAGAAGATCCTGAGCTACTGTAGAATCAAAATGTCAGGCAAACTTTCTTTTACACAATTAACCATTTTGTACTTTGTTGGGTTTTTTTTGGGGGGGGGAGGGGGGATGGTGGATGATGTTACTTAGCACTTTCTTTGTTACAAAGGGACCAGACCAGAAAAGTATCCACTTATTTCTGGTTCCTCTACTTTCATCTCACATATATATTATTTCAATACTCTATATTTACTGTTTACTGTATTTGATACCATCTATATTTATCCTATACTGTTCAAAATGTAAAATAATGGAATGTAGCAAATAAATTCAATTCAATTCAAATTCACAAGGAATTTATATTTTCTATTGGGCAGTTTTAAATTGTCAGTAAATTTCTCATTCCACTAAGTACTGTAAATCTACAGTGCAGTAAATACTGTACCAATGTTATTTTATTAATTATTTATTTTTATGATTATATGATTTATCTTCTATTGTACAGTTAAAATATTAAGTGCTTCAAATGTAACTTGCTGTGGCAAAGAGAAAATAAAATTGAGTGAATGATTGAACCAATCAATCAGTAATTATTGTTGGACGAATCTGTGATGTATGCAGAAAATTAATCTGATCAATGTGGTCATGTTTTTGAGTCCATCCTTCCTGCCTTCAGTTTCAATCAATTGCCATCACTTAAAACGCACAATCAAGCATTAAAATTGGCAGCTCATGCTTTCACTTTTTCATCCAAAATTAGTAAAATATTTGAGCACAGGTTCTAGTGTAAAAGCACCCATATTGCTCACAACAACAGATAAGAACAAACAAACCTAGTCTTTTCTCATTAGTCATAAAGAAATTAAATGTTATGTATTGCCCAAGAGCATGCAGTGGTTTAATTTTAAGAAAATAAAAGCTTCCTTTGTTAACAGTATTGAATGAAATCACAACAGTCCATTTTGTCTCTTGGAAAAGATTTTTGCCTTTTATAATATATTTGTTAGTTTTTTCTTCTGATTAATTTCACACCACTTTCTTGGAAATATTGAAACCATAGTATATTAGACAATTCTTGGTTACAGTCATTTGTTTTGTTGGTGTGAAGTGCTTGTTTAGTTGTTTGCATTGTGTGTTGTTCTTCCTGTATTCATCAGGTCTGAGATAAAAGTGTTTATCTGTCACGGATTTGGGTGTTTTGAGTGATCCACACAGCAGGTAGGTGCTACAGCCATGCTAAGTAACTTAGAACTTAGTGTAGTGTCATTGAACCATGCAAGTACAATGGGTGATACAAACCCACAGTATTAGCACTGTGTTTTATCTTTACAGTGTACTGTAGCGCATTGGGTAATGCTGTGGACATTGAGGTGTTCTTGAGGGTATGCAGTATCTGTGTATTACTGCCAGAGATAAGTTTATGTGAAGAACTCTGCAGACTATATTTACCTGTACATGGTAGCTGTACCTATATACGTACAACTGTGAACTGTAGAGAGTATAGTATCCTATACTGTCCGCACGTCTACAGGATAGGCTCCGATACTGTAGAGCTGGTCTACGGTATTGGCTCCGATACTGTAGAGCTGGTCTATGGGATAGGCTCCTATACTGTTTAGCTGGTCTATGGGATAGGCTCCTATACTGTTTACCTAGTCTACAGGATAGGCTCCGATACTGTAAAGCTGGTCTACGGTATTGGCTCCGATACTGTAAAGCTGGTCTACGGTATTGGCTCCGATACTGTAGAGCTGGTCTATGGGATAGGCTCCTATACTGTACAGTTGGTCTATGGGATAGGATCCGATACTGTAAAGCTGGTCTACGGTATTGGCTCCGATACTGTAAAGCTGGTCTATGTGATAGGCTCCTATACTGTACAGTTGGTCTATGGGATAGGATCCGATACTGTAAAGCTGGTCTACGGTATTGGCTCCGATACTGTAAAGCTGGTCTATGGGATAGGCTCCTATACTGTTTAGCAAGTCTATGGGATAGGCTCCTATACTGTTTAGCTAGTCTACAGGATAGGCTCCGATACTGTAAAGCTGGTCTACGGTAAAGGCTCCGATACTGTAGAGCTGGTCTATGGGATAGACTCCTATACTGTAAGCTGGTCCACAGTATACGCACATATACCTTAAACTCCTTAGAGCTGGTCTACGGTAAAGGCTCTGATATACTGTAGAGCTGGTTCACGGTATAGACTCTGTACTGTAGAGCTGGTCCAGGGTATACAGTAGACTCCTATAATGTTAAGCTGGTCTATGGTACAGGCTCCTATACTGTAGTGTTATCTAAGTTTGCCTCGTAATAACCTTTGAAGCATTATATGCACAGTGCTGTAAAGTATAAAATATAGTTATGTGTGAGTCCAAATTGACATTATGCAAATTTTTCCAAAAATTGATGGTTTATATTATGAGCAAGGGAATATAAGATTTATGTTGTAATCATGGCTTCATTGATTTTCTGACATTGCAGCCCTAGGAATGATGAATGGTCTTGCGGTTGATACTGAAAAAGAAAGTTGTTCAGTTAATGAGGAATACATCATTTCTGAGTGTGATCCAAATCTGGGTAAAATGTGGTAAAAAAATCAACATTTTTCAAAAGTATTAAAATAGATATGTAAAAAGCTGTAACAGTACTTTAAAAGCAAAAATGAAAAAAGAAAGAGAAAATGAAAAAGAAAAGAAAGAAGATTAAAAAAAAAAAAAATGGAAGAAAAAAATGAAGAAAAAAGGAGGCCACATGCTGGGGTTAATATGTGTGGGACATTGGGAGATTAGAATGTCCTTCATAATAAAGTTAAATATGTTAGGGAATGAGGACCTTGCATTCTTCAAATATCATTTTGAAAAGTCTGTTCAAATTGTGAATCCAAATTATCAGAGATGACGTTGAAATTCAGCTTGGAGTATGAACATATTTACAATAAATATAGTGTTCAATGGGTGAAAATTGGTGGGTAAATTAGACCCAAATTATCTATTTCAGAAAAGGTTAAAATAATACAGCAGGTCTCGCCATTCTGGACTCCTAGGTAACCTTTCTAATTAACAATCATGTTGATTTTTATCTATAGCAGTGAAAGGTTTCATCGATCTCCATCGATCCTGGAGCTCTGGATCTCATGTGGTTCAGAGAATAGTTGTAGGAAATATAAAAATATATCATCCAGTTTGTGTTTATGACAGACAATTCATTCACAGTAGCAGTGCAGGAAACAAGCACTAACTGTCAGGCATACTGTACATACCATAGTAATGTTCAGTCCTCTGTTGTTGAGCTGTTAATGTTGTAAAAATACATTTAATGACAGACATTTTACAGATACCACCATTCATTATGCAGTAAAACCCAAAATGTACTATGGGTATGTGTGGTGTATACAGTAGTAAACCTAATTTTACAGTAGTCTGTGTTAACCAGGAATAACATCCCACTTTTATTCAAATTTAATACATTTAGATAGCTGATAAATTTATTTGCCCTGTTCAAATTGTTTATACTTACCCCATCAATTTTCTTAATATGTTTATTTACAGTACATATTAAAGGTAAAATGGTTTATCACTTTTTGTGCAACCAATGTTTATTTGACATACTCCCTACAAGACAGTTATCAATGCACTCTAAACTAACTGGACTACAGTACACATATACACAACTTCCTGTCAGTAAAATAATTGTAACCAGGCTGTCGAAAAATTTGCTTTTACATGGGACTGCAGCTTCCCAGGGAGACTGTTCTGTACACTAAATGTAAAATTTTGATTATTGAGACAAACACATTGATGTGTATACTCTAGTTTCAATGTGTGTACAGCTTCACTGTGCATTGTTGGACTCTCCAGATAGATGTCCAGGGCATGCTATATATCTGTACATATTAAATGAAGGATAGTCACCTAAGCTCCCTTCAGAAAGTTAAAACAAAAAATCTTTTATCAGAGAATGACAATTTATGGATGATCAGTAGGCCTGCCTAGCAATGGACAAGAGTTGAGAGGATGGTGACCTGTATGACTCATTTTTTTTTAATATATTTTTTATTGTGGTCTGGGAAATGTCACAATTAGTGAGAGGTTACCCTGGGATACTGTTTACATCATCCTCTTGGTGGGTGTGATAACATTGGAATGATAATTGACCAGTCTTGACAGACTGGATCAAAGAATTTTTTAAGGAAGATTGGTATGAAAATAACAATCTCATCAGAGGATAGTTTCAGAGGACTTTAAAACTTTTGAAAGAGATCAAAAGGAAGATTTTTAATTGACCTGAAATAAATTGTAGGCAGTTATATTGTAAGACTAGATCAAAGCACCGGAGTTTGCTTTGTTAGATCTACTGGTACCACAGGGGATGATACTCTAGGTTAATGAGACTGACAGGGTTGTACCGTAAAAGAAGAAGAAGGTTTATTAAAATGTTTTGTCAAATTTGTAGCACCCTTGAGATGATGTTATCATAAAGATATTATTGTTGATATAAGGAAAGACACAATTATAATTGGATTTATAAGTAGTTGGTACAGTATCTCAACAGGGAAAGGCAGTGAGAGGAGGAGGGGGGGGGGGAGGGGTGATCTGGGGTCACGCTAATCCACCTAGCTCTCACACTTCTTTATTTCCATCTCAAGCACAGGATCTGATCTCCCCAGAAAGGAGGGTTGTTTTCTTAGTAGATCATTACAAGTTGTTATTTAAGTCAATAAAAGAGAAGCCATTAAATTTACAACTATTGTTTTCGGTATATTTATAAGCCAATGATGACGATGATAATGGCTTGGTTTTTGTCCCTTCAAGCTTAACATCCTTCACTGTGTCTCTAAGTAGATCCGTCTAATTCAAATTTACATCTAGTAAATAATTGAAAAAAGGGATCACCTCTCAGAGGCCAGAGGTTTTATCAGTCAATGTTGTGCCGATGAGCTGAGCTAGATGTCGAATTACAGGCTGGCTGGGAGTTGGTGTGCATTGTTTTCAATCCAAAACCCAACTGAACATTTTAATTTAAATTACATTAATAGATGATTTGATATGCAGGTATCGAGTACATTAATACAACATGTACTACTGTAGTTATATTAACACTTGAGGATCTTGCTCAGCAATCACAGAACATTGCTATCATAGCTTTCTAAAATTCTATCATATTGCTTTTACAATATTAAGTACCTTTTCTATAATTTAAGTTGATGTAAGAGCATAGTGGGTATGATCCTCAAGTGAGTGGGTGTGTCTCGTAGTAATATAACCCATCAAAAACAAAACTCTTATACAGTGTCCTATACACACATCATGTAATGTATATTGTACTGTGTTGTGCTTTCATTGCTAGTACAGTAAAGTGTATTCATCCACCGAACAATCCAATCATTTGAGTAGAACCATATCGACTTCCTTTCACAGTGCTCAGCATTTCTTGGTATCGATTGTAAATTTCCAGAATTTGTCTTAGACGCAGTGGGTATTATCTGCCTATGCAGTGTGCCTGTATCCCCCCGCCCCCGAACAAAAACAAAAAACATTAAATAACACAGCAAGCCCCTTTAAATGTCATTGATAAATGACTGATGAAGTGTACATACCTGAACATCACTTTGACCGAAGTGGATATATTCAGATACATACAGAAACCTCTACGCATGTGTACATATGTTATTTCAAGGACTCATTTTCATCTGCTTGAAGCCAGGTACAGTTGTAATGTTTTGCTAAGGTCAGTCACTTTTAACACTGTATTTCTAACATCTCTCCTTTCATATACCCCTTATCACTTCTCCACCTCCCCCCCCCCCACCCTCCCAACATGATTTCTTCTTCCCTGAAATGATTAGTTGATAATGTCTGATATGTAAACAGTAACTCTGCAATTTGCATACTTGGGGGGTCAATTGCAACTGATTGCATTAACTACTAAATTAGATATCTAGCCAAGCCATACAATGTCTTTTTGGTTTCCCGGACTTGAGGGAAAACTATGGAGTCACTCTTACTGTCCTTGCTAAATTGTAAGGGGGGGGGGGGGGAGGCACGGATTGCAGACTCTGCAATGATTATAACACTGATCGCAAAGTCTGAATTACTAATACGGTTAGATTCGTCCAACACATACGGCAGCATACAGAAACGTTGTACTCAAAGCCAAAGCCGAAGCTGTAGTGAATTAATCAGGTCACACGCCCGGTGTCTATGTTGCTAAGTTCTTCAATACCACCCTCATAAGATTTCGGGAAACATTTCATACTGTAGTTTTGATGTTTTTATTCACGCATAATAATTAAAATCCTCCTACCTGTAATAATAAAAAAAAATACAGCATTCATTTAGTCCAATGTAGCTGAGTGTATCTTTCAAATGTTTGCAACTATTTCCATAAATTTTTGTTCTTCTTAATGTGTTTTTGATGAAATAAAAATCGAGGAATTCATTTTGTTCTTTCAGATACCGTTCCTTAATTTTTTTCTTAAAACAGTCTATCTATGATATCATCAGATTGCACTAAATTTAGCGAAACAGAAGTTTAACCAACCTGGAATTCTGTACGTAGCCCGCGGTAAAATTATTTGATGAAGTTAGGGATGGAGCTGTAAATATCAAGGTAAGAATTAAAGTTTTAGAGAATATTAAAGAGTTAGAGTTTAAAATAATCCTATATTTGTGGGAGTTTGTCTGGAGAATAATTTAAAAAAAGGACATACAGTACATGTATGCAATAAAATAAGTAGGGGCTAAACACTTTCATTAAAAGTCAGAATTTTTTTTATATTTCATTGTACCATGAAAATATGATTCGCAAAATGATTCTGTCATCATCGCTATCAAATTGGTTGTTGATTTTATCTCTTGAGTCATGATTATCTGCTCGTAGCTGGAGGGCATATATACACCTAGATTCTAGTAACAGTGTGTAATCTGTGGTAACAGAGGAAGACACCAGGGAAAGGTTACGAGAGATTGGTATTTAACCATACAGTAATGGTTAAAATATGACAGTTATTTTAAAAGCTCTTCAAGAGATAATTAGCCCAGCTAGAGGCCATTATTTCGAGTGTGTTAATTTAAACTGGACTCCATCGTAACTTGCAAATTTGTTGAAAGGTACAGCTTTGGCAAGAGGGATGAGAGCACCGCCCTTCGATGTATCGATGGAAATCCAAAATCAATGTACAGTAGCTTAGCTGTTAAGTTTCCAATGCGTGCATGTGCTGTAAAAGTACAGGTCTAGTATGTACAGTGTGTATCATGTGCAGTCTATTGGTGTATGTGTGTATGTATGTATTTTAGATCCTTTTGCAAGCAGGAACTCATGAAGAAGCCTCATTGGCTTATCAAAGCCGCAAGCCGACCGAAGTCAGTCTCTTACATTCATATTTAACGTCCATGATTATGAATTGTCAACAACTCTTAAACTGGACAACATACTTTAATCTTGGAGTGACTTTAACTAGGCCCGACCTTATGATTGGAAGGCACCAGCTTTAACCACTGAGCTACTGTAACACTGTATGGTCATGTACAAACGGTACTAGAGTAATCAAAGGTTCAAATCCAGTCATCTGTGGATGAGATCTGTGAGAAACTTCCGAAAAAACAAGCAAAAACAAAAAACAAAAAAAAATCAGTTAAGGAAAATCTTGTTTGATTTTTTTATTCTTTTTGGCCATTTGTGATGTCATAGTAACACTACCTGGACTGGTGAAATGTGGATCATGAGATCTTCTCTTTTGTGTTGAGAGTTATTATTTAAAGGAATATATAATAGATACTTAAAACTGACATAAATATCACCAGTGATGGGTTAATATAAAACTACAGCACTTTTGTCAACAACATTATTATCACTGCTAAAGACAATAAACAAAGTACAGTATATAAGATAAAAGAGAAATGTTAAATACTGAAGGAGTACACAACTCGGTTAGATCTGTCACTTTAGACTTGCTCAAGTTTTTCAATCGCAGTCCAAATATTCTGATAGGGAGAACGATGTACCTGAGACTTCAATGGGAGGATGGAAGGGGGTGGGGATGGTTGGGAGGGGGGGGGGGTAAATCCATCTACTGTGCATGGATTTGAAATTTTAGCCATCTATGTTAAAATCATAATTGCTATGAAATTTTTTGGAGAGGTTCATCATGGCTCCTCTCCTCCCTCTGCCCCCCCCCCCCCCACAGCATTAGTAAAAAATGTCAAAAAGTGTTCAATACAAACAATTTTATCTGATTGAACAAAATTCTTTCTATACAGTATATTGTATGTATATCTTCACTGCACGATCATTACCAAACCAATCATGGCTGCAGTACTATCTTGAAACAGTTAAAGTGTGTACAAATGGGAATAATTTATCCAGCATATCGCATTGCAAAGTGCTGAGGAAGGTAGAATTGCTATACAAGTACAATTATACAAGGTACTGTACTGTATGATGTAGTGCAGTGCTTTACCAATATTGAGACAAAATCCAGAGCCTTCAACACTGCAACACAAAAATTTAAACATTGTATGATTTCCTTGATATTTACTGTACTGTATGTTCAAGTGTAACAACTCTCCCTATACTGTAGTTAGATTGAGATGACAAGTGTCTCTGCCAAAATTGAAAAATTACTTTCTTTGTCCTTTGTTAACCAATTGGATGTACAGTATCTTCTCCTTAATCTAGCTCCCTTACTACTAATTCACATCCAAGCTAGTACAGTAGGCTTCATCCTATTGGATGTATCTTGCCCTCCCCCCTCCCCCTCCCTTACTACTAATTCACATCCAACCTACTGTAGTACAGTAGGCTTCTAAAGTACTTTCAACTTCTGTCATTGTTGACGTCACTCTTACCCGTGGTGGAGAAGGATGAATAAAGAGATGCAGCTTCATGAATGCAGTCTGACCTATTTTTGTGAATCATGCCAAGAGTACAGGCTTTTAATAGGCTGCATATTACCACTTGGACTGTATGTAGAAGTATGACTTAGAATGTGTGCCATATTATTCATGCTTGACAGCAAACTCGATACTGAATCCAGTAAAAGCAAAGTAGGAATTGCTTAGCCGTCTGGAATGAAGACCCGTAGAATGTTGTTTCATTATCATTTCATGTGTGTAGTCACATGGATTTAAAATGTGGTTAATGTTTCTATTATTATCATGCCAATGAAACTCCATTTAGCTCCAGCTGTATTATGAGTAACACTTTGGTTGAAAAGTTAAAATCAGCTTTTACCTCCCTTCAAACAAACTGAACAAGCTACGTAAGTTTGATGGCAACAGGATAAAAAAAAATCCTCACATAATATCCAGAGAAATTCCAGTGAATTCCCTATGTAATTGCAAAAGTCGGTTTTTCTTTCCAAATATTTAATTCAAAGTCAGAATCGAGTGATCGATCGAAACGCCTAACATGGTGGACACTGGCGAGTTGTAGAGAGATTCAAATCTGTGCATACAGCTTTATAAGTACTTCAGGTATCTACTTGAATACATTCACAAGCATTGAGTGTTGTATAATCGCTTCTGGGCAGCTGAAATACTAACGTTATCTGTTTCCTTCTCATGAAGTACAGTATGCCTTTAGGCTTTTCAATTTAAGACTCATGAGTCGAAACATCCATGTTTCGACCGTGATTCTCCCCGAAATCGATATCAATTGACCCGTATTTGTCCGATAAATTGCCTCACAGTAATAAACCACTTTTACTATGTCAGTGAAGGATTGATCCTGCATATAATGTACAGTGATAATCAGGTATTATACAACACCTAACTATATTCCGGCCATTTGATTGGTCAATTGCTCGTCGATTGCATGCAATATCCACTCTATTGCACGCTATGAAATAGAACCATGCGTTATACTTTTTGATAGCACTTTTTTCAATGGTAAGAGAGCAGAGAAACCTGTCTGTTCAAAACAATCTGTTGCATGAGTGCATTTTACATCCAATTATATCCAAATTTGAAGGTGTTGCATAAAACAAATAATGAATGGTTTCCATTCGTGCAATAGTGCAAATATTTCATTCGTTGAAAGATGGAATGTTCCATTCAACTCGGCTGCGCCTCGTTGAATGGAACATTCCATCTTTCAACTCATGAAATATTTGCACTATTGCACTCATAACCATTCATTATTTGTATACTATACACCAGTATGTGCTTTCATGGAGGCTAATTGTAACTCACACTTGCAGGGAATGATTTAATGTTCAAATTTTGTGCATATAGCAGTTAAATTAAGGTTATGATGTTTGTCTCAGATTAGACTTTATGATGTAGTTTTCTGTGTACAAAAACTGCTATCACTGTACATCTTTGCACAGTTTGTGTACATAGCAAGTTGCCCATTTTGCATAGTATTTTGCAATGCGATGCTGGATAGATTATTCCTAGGTTCTGTACACCCTCTTGATTAGAGTTCTGGCAGTGTTTGAGGAAAGATAATACCTGTATTATACATGTATACTGTATATTACTTTATTGGCAGCAATCATGTAAATGCTACTCAGTATAATATAGGATTATATAGCTGCATGAGTACTTAATATAGAAAAGAATAATTCCAGAAAAGGGTTCTCATGTTCCATTTCAATATGTAATTGAAATGTCTCTTAGTATGTACTGTACAGTAAATACTCCAAAGCAGCTATTAGTGAAACCTTTTGACCCCTTATCCATCTGACCCCCTCATAATCAATGCTCAGATTACCATGATGGATGTCTGCAAGCTTTGAAAACTGTAGATGAAGTTTCACAACTCTGGAAAATCCTGGGACCCATCAACCAGTTTTTGCGACCCACTTTTGGCATATGCCCCCCTCCCCCACCTTTTTGCGGACCAGTTGGTGCTCTAAAGCAAATTTGCCAGCAATGTGAGCTCATGTTCAATAGCAGTATTGAAGACACGTTTTCAACTTTTAATCAATTATTTGAAATGAAACTTAATGTCTTAATCAACCATGTCCATAGTCATTGGTATGAGATTATAGCATTAATCAGGATTCTGATAAATTTATCAGAATGAATTAACTCCAGAAGTAATACATTTTACAGTACTTACTTATTAGTACATGTGTATCTAGGTAGAGTACAGTAGCTCTATATAACATGTAGTGTAGGATACATATCTTCATGGGTGGGTAAACTAGATACATCATAGCCTATAGCAATTACTCAGCTGTGCTTATAAATGAGAAAGCTGATTGTTCATCTAGCCCGGATAGATCACATTCCTTCAATCATTATGTGGTTTTCAGTTTCAACATTGTTCAGAGTTGCATTTACAGTACAGTATGTGTGATCTGATTGGATTACTACTGTAAGTTTTAACCCTGTGTTACTCGCTCCAGTGGGTATGTATTTATGCAGATCGAGAGTATCGATTCCCTATATATATGCTCTCTGTCAAAGTTAACATCATCATTGAAACAGACAATTCATGCTTTTATGTGAGCTAGAGATGATAAAAACAACAATTTATATAGTGCATTACATTAAAAAAATATCTCAAAAGTACTTTAAAAATGGACTATCTAGAGCAAACATCTTAAGAAGTACAAATAATTACGATATGTTTACAGATTAATGAAAGGTTATAAAGTAGTCATTTGAGCAAAATCAGAGAAAAAATTAATATAATTAATGAAACTAAACAAGATTAAGACAAGAAATGTAAGAACATTCATTATTAAAGTTATTTAGAAAAGAGATGAGTTTTAATTTGGGGCGTGAAACAATCAAAGTGGGAATAAATGAAGAAGTTCCTGCTGCAGGGCGTTCCATGGACGTTGTGCACAAATATGAAACACCCTCCAGGTCAACATACAGGTACAGTAGAACTTGGATTCACTCATGCTTGGTTGGTAATGGGCTGGTGCTTGCGAGCTAAGACTCATGTGCCCACTACAATGACGTGTCAAGATTACCTCTTTCGATACTGAACTACATTTGGATGTGTCCAAGTTACGTTCCTCTGTGTGGTAATTCATGATCCGTCTGTACAACCTTAATATGTGGTGTAAACGACAGTAAATTTGTTCTTTCTAGAACTAAAAATTGGAAAAGGAGAGAACTCTGGGAGAAGTATAACTACCTCACCTTTGCATAGATACTGTACACGTTGTATGCCGATTTTGTATGTGTTAGATCAGGGGTGGGCAACCTACGGCCCGTGGGTCACATGCGGCCCGCCATTGAGTTTTTTGCGGCCCGTGAGATGTCTCAAGAAAAAGAAAAAAAATCAATCTATTGTACATTGATCATCACAAAAAACGAGCTAGCTGCTTAAAATTTATCGGCACTAATTATGCTGTCAGGTAGGCCTATTATCCCCATTAATTATCAACTGTAATGTATTGACAATATGTTTTTGTGAACACAGATTAAGTACACAAACCAATTGCTTGAAAGTCCTCGGAATCAAAGGTTTGAAATCAACAGCAGGTCATTGGTTAGGTGCGGCCCAGTCAATTTTTCACTCCTTATATCTGGCCCATTCATTCAAAAAGGTTGCCCACCCCTGTGTTAGATCATCGAGAGCAATTCGGTGTCATATTTGCAAATTGTGAATATTTATATATGAGACAGATTGCAAGTTTTTTTAGTGTCAATTTGATTGCATCCATCACCATGCATGCATGTATTTGTTGATCTGAAGTACCTCATAGTCTACTTAACTTCATGATAACACTAAAGTATATAAAAGCTAAAACTGGTACAACATAGCACAATAGTAAGTCTTGTGGGACACTGTTTCACCTAAAGGCTGCCCAGCCAAGATCGGGGCTGCCAGGTTTAATTGACTACCAATCTTTTAATATTTCATCGATTTTGTCAACCAAGTTTGCCATGTCAAAGAGTGAATACCAAGATACACTGCAGTCAACCAATTGTTTGGAAAATTACTATCAAGGCAGTATAGTGCTGTAGCATACTAATATTACACCCAAGAGACATTTATTGCTCTAATCTATGCAATCCAGAGAAGATAGAATTTCAATTACTTTGGTTTAGAATTACTCAAGGGTTTTGGAATTGGTATATTGCTGTACATGTGTGCGGTACTCTTTGTGTTTCTTTATGGATATGGCAAACACGGATGAAGGCTCAACCGTTGTTCAGATAATAGTTAAACACATGTAGACACCCACCATTAATGCCTGCAAGGACTACCCTCTCCCCGCACCCATCTGCTTGGCAAGAACATTCCCCTACAGGCCTTTAACATGTGCTGTATTATATCTATACATCAGGATATGACATATTGTATTAAATAGATCCATGTGCAGAAACCCATCAATGTTTCTCAGGTGCACAATGGTGTATACATCTCTGTGTTAGCTTGAAGAAGTTAGCGTCTACATGCATGCAAGGGGTATCGCTGGAAGATGAATCCACACAGCTGTAGTTTTCTGTCCGAGACTGCTCCTCTTACATTAAGACAAATGTAACAAGAAACTGCATTAGTAATTAAGGGCTTTTGGCAGGAGCCATTACATGCACATGATTGTGCACATGTATGTCTATATTACATTGGTATGGCAAGTTATAGCTAAAGTATCACTCTCCCTGTCATCTGTAATTTCATTACTGGGATACTGCACAGTATATAGACTGCCATTACTCCTGTACTGTATTACCTCTTCACTTGAAATCGCACGTATAATGTTGAGAGGAGTTGAATCGCAGACTATGATTTATGTACCGCAGTGATAAACAGACTGTATTAAAGATGAGAGAAGACGGTGGAGTTCTTGGGATCGGTGAAGGATATGTTGGCACTGATGTTGACAGTGCCTGTTACAGTAGTTTACTATACATGTATTAAGGTCTCTGACTATGTTAATAAGGTCTCTTACTATGTTAATAAGGTCTCTTCCATGTGATAAACCGCTTGTTAGTTTACTATACATGTTAATAAGGTCTCTTCCATGTGATAAACCGCTTGTTAGTTTACTATACATGTTAATAAGGTCTCTTCCATGTGATGAACTGCCTGATAGTTATTAGGACTCTTCCATGGACATGACAAACTACCTCTGAGTTTACTATGTTAATAAGGTCTTACTGTGTTAATAAGGTCTCTTCCATGTGACAAACTGCCTGTTAGTTTTCTATGTTAATAAGGTCTCTTCCATGTGATAAACTGCTTGTTAGTTTACTATGTTAATAAGGTCTCTTACTATGTTAATAAGGTCTCTTCCATGTCATAAAATGCCTGTTAGTTTACAATGTTAATCTGGTCTCTTCCATGTGATGAACTGCCTGTGAGTTTACTATGTTAATAAGGTCTCTTCCATACATAAACTGCTTGTTAGTTTACTATGTTAATAAGGTCTCTTACTATGTTAATAAGGTCTCTTCCATGTCATAAAATGCCTGTTAGTTTTCAATGTTAATCTGGTCTCTTCCATGTGATAAACTGCCTGTGAGTTTACTATGTTAATAAGGTCTCTTCCATGTGATAAACTGCTGTTAGTTTTCTATGTTAATAACCGGTCTCTTCCATGTCATAAACTACACATCACATAATATTTGTATTGCTGCAGTGATTGGGAAACATGTCATATAGGGAATAAGCCTGCAGATAGCAGCAGGGTCAGCATTGCATGGTTAATTGCATTGAGGTACAGTAAGTGACAATTTATCAAAGGTATTCCCAGGATTGTTTCAGATACAATTGTAAAGGTTTAAATTAAGTGTCCAGTGTAATTTTAATCTTTTTATGTGTAGCAAGTACAGTACTTACAAAGAAATGATGAAATATGTAAATTACTAACATCACAGTTGGCCCAGCATATACACAGCTAAGATATATATATGACAGAAACTGTACAATCTCATGTATCCATCCCCCACCAACCCCATCCAAACCTATCCCCTTCCTAGTCATGTTTCCCCATAATGTTTATTCAAATTAATGTTTACTCAAATTAATGTTTATTCCAATTGATGCTAAAAATATTGAAATTGATGTAGCTGTACTTATTGTTGACATTTTTCCTTATGTCATAGTTGAAAATTCCCACTTAGTGTACTGTACATGTATAGAGAATATAAGTCTTCTAGCATTAAACATACTGTACAGTACATGTTGTTCAGTATGGGATACGACAAATACACTCTATTGGGCATGCATGCTGTACTTGTAATATGGGATATGAAAAATACACTAAATTGGGCATGCATACTATACATTTTTGAATTGCCATTCACATTCAGTACAGTACTAGTGTGGTATGATAAATCTTATAGTTTTCTACTATTTCTACTTTCAAGCTTTTGATTAAATATACTGTTGAAGCACTGTTCTTGAAGGACTTACTGCATAAATTTATCAAATTTTTGTGAATAAATTAGGAAATTAGTCATACTAGATGGAATTTCGGGTTAATACTTAAGAATCTATTAAAATAATGATGTTGATTTAGTGCGAGAGATCAAATGACTCATCCTTCCCGGATCTCTTGTCTCAGCAAACCTTTGATCAATGATTAACTAAAGATGGGAATCGGAGGCTGTAATTAAAGAATCCTTCCATTGGCTGATGATTGATGCTGTATTTACATAAAGTCTGCAACATTGCTCTGCTCTATGTAGATTATAAATGAAAAATTTAAAAATTCTTTCAAATTCGACAAGTTTGGAAAGACAAAGTGTCCATTATACAGATTAACATGTCTACATTGGAAGCAATCTAGTGAATGTTAAAATTTGTAAGGTATTTGAAGATAAATGTGAGAGTTTTAGGCAATCCTCTGTGCACATGTGTAGACTGTAATTAATACAGGTATTAGTGTGAAATCTATGGTATACAATACCTTTGGTTGCTAGGCTGCATACAGTATATAGTGGAATGTAAATTTAGTGTAATACATATGGCACATATACATGCAGTGTGCATGCATCAAGAATCACATTGACAAGGACTCCTTCTGCACAATAATAACGTCACAAAGTGAGGTCTTTATATAATTTAACCAAGTTTTCTTTTCCCTCTTTCATGAACTCTACAATGTTCCTCTTCTGCGACGACAACGGGGAAATAGAGTAAAATTTGTACCAAAGAATGCCATCTTGTAAGGAAAGAGAAACATCACAGAGATGAACAGAGCTGCTTTCATTATCAGTCGTCCTATAAAGTATACTTCCTTTTATTTTGTAATTTGTTTTAAAAGGAAAAGCTGGAGAGGTACAGTAAGTCTGTGTAGCCTGTGTTTGACGTCCATCTGTTGAAGTATCATATCATAGTTTAAATTGCACATAAGTGGTCAACTGAGGTAGCTGTACGTGAATTAACAAGTAGAATAATATTTACTAAACCAATGAAAACTGTACCTTAGATGATCATACTGTCTGCTCACCCCGTAATATTAGATGCTGCTTAAATAGTATACATACAGTGTTAACAGAACCAGAAGTGGTAGATGTGGGTGTCCATATTTTAAAGTGGTTGTTCTAGCTTTATGAGGCAACATGATGCCAAAGGCATCATTTGGATCGCCCCTCACGGTGGGGGTCAAGGGGCTCCACTTTAGGGGCCCCATGTGGGGGTTAAGGAGGCAATGCCCCCTTAGAAACTTTGCATTTTTGAGGTATGGGAGGGAAAAAAATGCAAGCTGTTTAGTTAGTCAATACAAGATTTGATTGGTAAACTTAAGGAAAGTTGGAAATTAAAACAGACAAACAATATTGACATGGTTGTATGATTTCTGTGACTCTGTACATTTGTGAACTCTGTACTGAAACTTTGCAAGGCATATTTAATTTGAAAGCCTTACACGGAAAAAATAGGCCGTCATTTTTCGAAACTGCCCGTGCAAAAGACGGCTGGACGGCTGGCTGCCTAACCCCTGTATAGAATGTTCATGGAATCTGTTTAGTCAGCAATTTCTATCAATTAGCACAGATCTTACAGTATATATATCTATGCACCTTTTCTTCTTTGTGAGCCTTCTTGCCAACTCATTAATATGAGTTTCATGCACTCGGTTATTAGACGCATGTTTGATTCCGATATATCTGGAACTCCCTGCTTACCATCCATAACCCTCTGACAGGCCATGATGAAGTAGACTTTACATTCCTGACCCTCCTAATATCTAGATTTTATTTACTCTTCGTTGTCATATTACATCATTTTGATTTATTCCAACATTTCCTTTCCGCTCCGGATTATAATTCGTTCATCGGAAAATTGTCACCAATCCTCCCGGGGCACGGTTTCAGCTCTCTCTTTTGTTTCGTGGCGCTGAGAGAGTGAGAGAAAGAGAGAGAGGCAGAGGGAGACGCAAAGTGCCAAGGGCTGAATCACTGAGAAGAGAGATGGGAGATAAATCAGGGAGAGATGAATTTGAGAGCCTTTGTGTCATTTGCCATTAGAACCAGGCTACGATAATTAAAGGGAAATTTGTCGCTGCTGAAATAGCTCTAAGAGGCATGACTGGAAGGCAATCTATACACGTAGATATTAAAAGCATCGGACACTGGAAGATGCGGTGCTGGCAGGATAAACTTATAAATGTAGATTTTCATAAATTTAAGCCTCTATATTTATGATGATCAGTGGATGTAAAAGTCAACAAAATTCTGGATGTAAAACAACGGCTCGGCCATGACAGCAGAAGTTGTACTGAATGTGTACTGACATGATGCTGTGTTTGTTGGAAGATTTTGTCAGCATTGGCGATACGTATCGGCTCATCAGAAGACGATATTCTCCAAGAGTTATATGTCAGTGACATTCTAAACAATATTTTCATGTTTGTGTGAGTGATATCTAATAGTGAGCTCATTTGGTAATTGCATATTCAAGTTTATTTGTATGGTGGAAGAACTGGATCATGTTTGAAAATTAACCTACAGTATTCTTGATCGCATAAATGAACTTTATAGATCCTGTTAAGACCTTTGCATATGGATAGGAAATTATGCTTTATGCGATAAGTGCTTTTGTTTATGTTGAATCTTTCAAACTTGGGTAAATTACCTTCAACCAGGAAGTCATAGATCCTTCAAGCCTGAACTGAGAGAAAACTATCAAACGTTGCGGAAATAATCAATCCTACTTGACAATTAGGCCAGAGTACTCTTCATTGTGAAGACTCTAATATGCCATCTGAAACATTGTTTTCTTGTTGAGTAGTATATTTGTAATTGTAAAGGCATATGGCAGAAAGTTAAGTCCGATGTTGAATGGCTCGAGGTATATTGTCCATTGGGGAGGATGTCATTTTGAAATAACGGTTCATATTGTCTGGTTGGTAAGTTTATACAGTATGTATACACTTGAAAGAGACCTTTCATCAAAATTTGATGAAAGCAAATATTAAATATTAAAATATAATATTCTTGTCGAATCTGTGATTAAATTTCTGAATTCATGTAGGAAGTTAAAAACTTAACAAACACAACGATTCGAGCCTGTTAGAAAATTCAAACCGTATGTATTTCCTGTACTGTATACTGTATGTATAGTGTTTACATTGACATACATGAGATCGCGAGGAAAGTTGGAAGCCTGCATAAACATACAGGTTTATTAAATCTTAAACTATTTCTAGCTTCTGTATTTTTTACCACCTCATCTAATGAGCATCGTTGAGAGAGGCTTTCATATATGTGAAAGAATAATTACTAAATTTCCACCAAAATGAGCAAAGTGTTGTACAAGTACAGTGTAGATGAAACCATTAACGCTCTGAAGCTGTTATAGTCTAGCGTAACATACCTGCACTTATAGTATACTGTATACTGTAGTACAACTATATAGTGTAAAGTACAGTCTCAGTCTATAAGTGTGTGACTCTGCCTGCTGAAAGATTTAACAAAGTTTTATTGTAAACAACTGTTGATTCCTAAGAGTCAAGAAGGAGGGCCGGTGGGGGGCGGGGGGTGGGGGAGTGATGGGTGACTTACCTACTGAGACCTACTGAATAATTTTGCAAGTTCTGAAATTGGTATTGGTATTGGTATTGGTAAAAAGAACCACATGTGTTAAAACGGTTCACATGTAATTGCATATTCTGTAGGAAAATAAGCCCTGTGAATCGGTAACCTGTATGTGCAGCCCTCTACCTCACAGTACTCCATATTTGTGCTTAAATGTACTGTAAAACAGATGGGAGTTAATTGCCAGTGCCCGAACAGCAAAATCCCCTTACTGTCCGTTTTCGCAGATTAGATACATTGGTAAATCTGTAAGTTTAGTTGATAAACTCATGGCATGCAGCATTATATATACTTATTATATATTCTTAGAACTTAAAAATATATTTCTTGATATCAGATGGTCTTAACAGTCCCGCCTGTAGCATACATCATGCATCACAGGAAGGTATTGATAACATGAAAAATAAACAACTAACAGAATTCTGATCCAGATCTACTCTGTGGTGGTATAATTTTCACTTTTACAGTCTATAATAGCTGGGCAAGTTGGCTTCCTTCACCTATAGATGATAAGGGAACTGTTGAGCACTGGTACCCCTGCCATGGTACCACAGGAAGGTATCTGGCCGGTTGCATATCCTAGAGGGAAATCCTTAATGGCTCAATATATCTCATCTCTCTCTTGTTTGACCAATTAGCAAACAGTTTGTACAAATTTCCTTGGCAGTATTCATTTTAGGTTATATATTACCTTTCCAGTTACCACCATACCTTTCAATGTGACAATGTTGTTTTTGGCAGTAGGCCTACTAATTAATAAATAATTACTACAAAAACAAGGCTGTGACAGGATGTTAACGAATACCCTGGATAAGCTTAAAGTGAACCCTAGTTCACATAAATTTACTAATATTACAAACTTGCATAGTTTGAAATAAATCAGCTATTTGAAGAGACTTTTCTACCATGTTGCATAATTTTAGGCCTGTATGGGTTGTTAAAAAGAGTATGTGGGTGACAAAATGTTGAGCATCGAGTCATTTCAATGCCTTCTTCATTAACCTTTGAATCATTAGAAGATTTACAAGGGCGTGTTAGCTTTCTCCATGGTAATCTTTCTAGGAGTACTAGCTAAATGAGTGGAACAAGTGTCAACACTGGTATATGCAACTTTATGTGTCTGATGGATGTGGTATACATTACTGTAGCCTGTAGATTTGATTGTGGATTATAAATTGTGTAGGATATTGTACCATTGCAGAGAGAGAGCAAGAGCGAGAGAGGGGGGGAGGAGGGGGGGAGGGGGGCGAAGCAGAGAGCCCATTGGAGGGACAGGCAATACAACACATGGCGCTTATCTATGGCAATGTAACACATGGAGCATTATATAAGAAGTACCAGTAATGGAATGTATTGCATATTTAGAGTACCAGTGGTATAGCTAGGAGCAACAGGGATCAGGTGCATCAATGGCAATGGGCCCCCAAATGGGGAGTCTCTCAAACCCAACCATGGTTTGAATATTGGTTGAGCAAATTTTTTATATTTGGCACAGGTCTCTGTGGGACAGGATGTGGCACCCTCTGGCTTTCTCTGTTAAGAACAGGATTTCGTTTGAATTTCTATATATTACTTTTCGGAAGTGCATCTCCCCCTCCCCCTCCCCCCCCCCCCCGTGGTACCTATGTCCCGGGCAGCTGTGCCAGCCTGTAACACTGCTGGCCATGTACATCAGAATTGTGTACATGTCTGGAAGAAATCCAACAAGAGGCAACATATTAAACTTTTATACTATAGCGTCTCAAATTTGCTTGCTTAAATATGTTTCCAAAAAGGGCAATATTTTCAAGAGACAAATATGAAATTTCTGCCACAGTTATATAGTAAGTCTTTAATTTTGTAAATTGTGTTTGTCTTGTTTTGTCACCAGAGTCACCAACATATCCAGAAGTAGAATGTCTCACTCTCATCTGTCCATGGACAGCTTGTTAGACATGGAGAAATCTCCTATCAAGATGGACATCCCGATAACTCCGAGAGGCGGTGGGGATAAAATAACTCTCAAGCT
>JAIPMN010018806.1:0-12963 GCA_020650975.1 Apostichopus californicus
TTACTTGCACACGGGTCATTTTGGAGAGAAAATAACTGTAGCTTCGTACTTTTTGGTGAAATTTGGCTCTTCCTGTAGGTTGTCATGGTGAAATCGTGCATTTCTTAGGTATGTCCGAAATTCGCAGTGTTCCGAAATTCGCAATACTGACTATACTAGTACTAGGCTAGGCTGTAGCAAGTATTGTTAGAGTCATGAGGCCAACTTAGGCTTGCTGGCCATGTCCTAACCTAGGCAAAAGACACTTGAACAATTAACCGGGTTAATTACCGACGAAGTATAACTAACGTAGACCTACTTCTAATTTAAAGAGATAAAATGGTGACCAAGTTTCTTGAACTATACTTCGGTTACCTTGGAAAGTTGAAGGTGAAGAATAGGTACGTAGGACGGTCACGTAGGCTTTCTGTACCACACGTTGCTCGCTGCCAACAGTAACTAGACTGTAGCTCGTATGCGTTACGTCATATCGTTTCATAATTCAAAAGCAGTGTCGTCTGCTGGCTAGGTTGACATGGTGTAGTTTGCTGACACAGAAATTGTGATAAAGTTCTGTGTTCGCTGACACAGTAACATCTTACAATCATAGATTAAAACAAGAATTTACACATCTCAAATCAATCCAGGGCGCTGAATCTCCCAGTAATGTAAGTTCGATCTAAAATATTAAAGAAATAAAAGCTAGTCCAAGTTTAGACATGGTTTTCAAAGATACTGATGTTGATTGTAGTTCTAAATCCCTCATGGGAAAAGATTTTCCTAATACTATTACAGTTATTTATTTATTTAAACTTTTGACAAAAGGGTTAAACTCGGTTAGCAATAGTTAGTATCTTTTTTATTAGTTATTATTCAGAATTGATAATTATATTCTATTAAGTTTGAGATATTTTGTTGCTCACATAACACATCATTACATATAGCCCTATCATTGTATTAATGTCAATAACATGCCGTCTGCAGAAAACAAGCGAAAGAAAGCAGACTGGGAATTGGAGTTTTGAAAATGATTCCCAACTTTTTCTTAATTTTATTTACCCTGTTTCAGCAAGTAAATATCAATGTTGAAGCATTTCAAAGTATCAAACATTACAACGATGAAAAACAAACCCCATCCATCGTTGGCACCTATTGTGTCTTCAGTGCATCAAAACACCGCAACTGTCACCCACCAAAGGTCACTGTAAATGGGGTGCTACTTTTTCGTTTTATTATTTGAAACAGGGAAAATTACCTAGTAACTCGTGAATTAGTGACCGTGAACCATGTATCATTTATCATGTATCATTATGGTTTTCTGCGGAAATCACTTTTCAGAAGGAAATATAGGATAGGTTCGGCATTGGCTGTTCCTGGAGGATAACAATTATTATAACTTGGGCTACGAATTTTGACTACTGTATCAGTATACAGGCATGATTGAGTGAAAGACGAAAATTGGGCATATGTAATACTATAATAACGGCATACACCCATTCACATATTTCCTTGGAGATGGCGTCCAACCCGTCCGTTTTCTTGTTAATGTTAAATGGACAGATTGAGACTGGTGATGTAAGCGAAATCAGTAAATTTAATATATGAACTAGTTTATAAGATGATTATGCTTTACACGATGCTTTTTTTCTGTGGCCACAAGTAAAACTTCTTGACATTTTGGAAAAACTGTCGTTTCTACCGACACAAATCTGTTCATACATTATATGGCTTAAGTAACAGTTTCGCGAAACACCACTGCCTAACGATGTTGATATATTGAGAACATGTAGAATAACGAAATGTGACTACGCTTTCTATGTATTAATCAAGGAAAGTCTCGTATAGCGCTAAGCCTTTACGACACATTGTAAACCGAACGTTCTACTCCGTTTTTTAGATCATTCATGTGGTAACCAGGCCTTAGGCTTAGACTTAACCAAAATAAATTACAATCTGGCTTTTCAGTCCTGTAGTCTGTATTATTAGTGTGAGGCTAGTAGTAACATTGCAGACAAGATCACTTTAAAGACCACAATCTTGATTAAATATCTCAAACAATAAGGCAGGGTGTCACACTTGTGACCAGAAATTGCTCCTGAAGGTTGTTACTTCCAACTCTGCCTTTGCAATACATATTACATGTGTAATAAAAATGGGTCAAGATACAAACTATAACACAACTCCAGCATTGCAACAAGCAAATATTTTATTGAACTATACTTGACAACCCTGAGTAATGACTGATCTTGGAAAGTAATATTATGTAAGTACAGAGATTCATTTTCATATTGCAGAACGAAAATGTCTTTCTCTTTGTTTTGCATTTTGTTTAAGCCTGCACAAGATGTAGCATGGGCACTTCGAAGTTCGGACACCTAAGATTTAAACACCCCAAAACAATAACTTCCTTTTAGAGACAAATATGTAAGTACTTGCTAGCACACAGGTTATTTTGGAGAGAAAATAACTGTAGCTTCGTAGTTTTTTGTGAAATTGGCTCTTGCTGTAGGTTATCAGGGTGATATCATGCATTTCTTCGGGGTGTCCGAACTTCGCAGTGTTCCAAACTTCGCAATACTGACTATATCCATAGAACTGACTATGTACGTTGAAATCTTAAATATTATCAATCTTAAATATTATCTCTTTTGGCGTATTCTGTTTCTTTTTCAGTTCCCCGAATTTGATGACTTATACGTGAAGTACAACTATACCTTTGGACCAGACTGGGCAGTTACATCAGTGAGTGTGGAAGAAGTAGTACAAATCTTATAATTCTTCTGAAAAACAATTCTATGAATCAAATGGTGATGTTTCTAAATTGTGATTATGAACTTTCTTTGACAATTGGTTTTCTAATATGTCTCATGTTCCTTGTAACATGGTAGCTCATTTTTGATGAAATAAGTATGGATTCCTGGAGGTAAAAATTTAAGCCTTTCTTTGGTTGGTTAGATCTTGAATAAGCTTGTTTCCATTAGCTGATCTGTACCAGAAATGCAACCAACACAGGGGCGGATCCAGGATCTTAGAAAGGATGGGGTTTGGCCCTGGGGTCATTGAAGCCGGTAGTTTCCATGTAGTTTGGTGTGGGAGTTCTCCCCCCCCCCCCACAAAGAAATTAAATTATAGATTGGTAAATGGGGCATTACGAGGGATCTTTAGAATAAATTAGGTCTGTACACAACATTGTGATGATAACTTTTTTTATTGTAGGGTTGAAAAAAAGGGAATTTACAGTGTGAAAACTTTGTCCAATACTGCATAACAAGATGCTATGCAAACTGTTGAAATTTCTATGTACAGGTGCAAAAATGTGCAACCCTGTTTGATATGCAGGAACCATAATATTTCATAACAGACAGAGGTCAGAGCTCTAATATGCTACATAAAATTTGAATACTAAATTATTCCCTGAAATCATGAAACAGTTTATATTTGATCTACGCATTGTTTTACCATCATACTGTAGCTGTAGCGTATGAAACTTGGCCTTTATAGACCAAAATGATACAAAGTGATCCGTGATATTTTCCATTTCTATCTGTGACATTCTAAATGTTAATATACTGTACCTGAGGCAGACTTGATGGGACTACATGATTGACTTACAGTATTTATAATGTTTTGTTGAAAATTTAAATTGTCAATATTTATTTTTTGTTACACCTCTTCAGCATTTTAATTAACTTATATAAAGAAAATTTCTGCATTGTTTTTTGTAGGGTCTAGAAGAGGGAATCTCCCAAGTGTGCAAAAGGAATACATATGGACAACGAGACTTTGTCTGGAATTTTCCTCTAGAGGTGACTTTTAAAAGTACTAATCCCTATGGATGTGAGTATATATATGGTGTTGCAGTTTCTTTTCGTTTTTTCTTAATCAAAAATCTCTTGTTGCAAAGGTTCACAAAACTTTTTGAAAGCACCAAAGTTTTGATAGATTGAACCTGATTAATGCAGATCAAAACCCATAATGTTTGGTCAGTCAAAATGTGGATTGAAGTTTATAATGCATACATGTTTGTTGAAAGGATAGTCCAGGGAGAGAAAAACCCAAAATTTTTTACTAATTAAAGAAGAACATATTCTAAGTGTCCTGGTAAAATTTGCATTCAATTCCTATGTATCATTTTAATTTTTCACATTTGAAATTTCTTTGGTTTGAATATTAACAGGGCCCCAACTAGTGGTCAGTGTCTACGGTCTTGATGCATTTGGAACAGCAGTGGTTCGAGGCTATGGGGCTGTGCACATCCCGATAACTCCAGGAGGGTAAGTCTATGATAGCCTCAGACACTCGTAACATGTACATGAAACGATAAATAGAACACAGGTTGAAGCTACAGGTAGTACCCTTCATAAAACATTACAGTTGAATGTCTACAATCTTGACAGTCTTACATCAAGGCCAAGCCCTCACGTGACTTTACAACAGTACCTACTGATCATTTTTAATTTGTTCCACACATACACACCCCAAGTGTGTTCAATTCAAACTGTTGATACACAGGGCACTTATAGTGTGCCACATCTGTGTGTCCCCTGAGCGACATCCCATAAGATGCAGCCACAAAGCGGTACATGCAACTATATTTACAATAATTTTCCTCACTGTTTTCCGTGGACTCTCCCGGTCGAAGAGAGGCAATGGAGATTACTGCAAGTGCCTTGCCCAAGGACACAACGTAACGATCTGGCCAGGACTCAAACCTGCAATCCTTAGATCGCAAGTCGTTTGCCTGAGACAACTGGCCACAATGCTCTCGTTGTAAAGGAAGAATGAGGAGTACTGCATTAAACAGACAGTGAAACAACCATTACTTCTTAACTGTGAACAAAGATGATGTGAAAAGTGTTTGGATAGTTTGAATTAATTACATGCAAATTTAAACATGCATTTGGTGAAACAAATCTAGAGGGATAACTTTGTCTGGTCTATTAGTAATCTTATTTTGGAGTAAGTTGCAGTAGGTTTAGAAAACTTACCAAAGACATTGTGACAAACATGTGCTTTAAAGAAACCTTCCCACATCTAGAGAATTGAAGATTGGAAGGAACATGCAAGTCATAAACCGAAACCAAATATACAGTAATTTCTAAATTTTTGCATAGTTTGTTTTGGATTAATGATATCTACTTCATCTACACATAATTGTACTATTAAACATTAATATTATAAAAAAACTTTTCTTTTCTTCATTTTTTCATGTTTTTTTGCCTTCCATACTAAAACTTATTTTGTTGTCTACTTTGCAGCCATGCCTGTATCATTCCAATGTTTGTTCCCGAGGCTTCATCCAGATTTCAAAAGTTTCTTGGGTAAGTACAATACTACTCCGTCTAAGTTCATTTTTGCCAATGGAGAGCAGTGGGGAGGTGAAGTGTGGAAGGTGGGGGAGGGAGGGGGGTGGGTATGGGGCAAGTTGGGTGGTAGCCAAGCAGTTTGAGAGGCAAACATTTTGAATGTGAGAAAGTGCATCACAGACTTCAGTTTTGTTTTACCAGAGCTGACTGGGATGGGTGGGCGGGTAAGGGGACATGATTGGGGAAAATGTCTCCCATGCACCACTGATAGAGATTAAGAGCTCAGCTCGCCCAATATACAGTACTACGCAAGGTGAGCTAGATTCAGGTGCCTCTGGGGTGAAGGTGTCTGCATTTGTTTTGAAAAGTTACTTGACATCTCTAAATATTAACCATTTGGCGTATAGAGACCTCCATGCTAAAAAACACAAATAAAGAAGATAACAACCATCGTAAAGCCTATTTCTGTGAAAGGACATTCCTTACTAATGACTTCAAATGACTTTCCTTCCAAATCCCACAACTAATTTCTTTAGTGGTTTATATCCTTTTGTTCTTATTCTTAAATAATATCACACTCAGGTTTATGCTTCTTATTGACTTAATTGTAGAATTTCACACGAAAAGTATTACAGTAGCTTTTGAGTACAAAAAAACAAAATGCATGATCCCAGCTCTTCCTCCCCCCTCCCATCCTCCACACCTTTCTTTCCCCCAACCCTCCCTTTTGCTCACCCCTCCATTCAGTTCTTACCCTTTGCAGAATATGCATTTGTTAATTGATGCTTTTATCAAATTTTTTCTGGTTGATTAATTTCTGGTTCTTGTGTGAATAGTTATCTCACTTAGATTAGCAAATTTGTGCGCAGTTTCAAACCATGAGACACCTTTTTGGTTCTGTCTTTCTCTGAATGTCAGACATTTTAGAGACAACCAAAACTAAGGAAGGCCATTTAGTTTAATAGTAAATAACAGTTTATATTGACCTATTACCGTATTTGCTATTTATGAGGATTTTCATTATGTCGATATCTATTCAATATAGATGGTTCATGGGAAGGAGACCGGAGTATGTGGACACGAACGTGGTTGCCAGGGGTGAAGGACGTGAGGGTAAGTACATTCATTGGCTGCCCAGAGTGGGTTTCTTTCATGAAAATAAACTAGGTTTTATTTTACCCCCTGCAGAGTGCCATTGATACGTCGGTGTATTTGAAGAAGTCAACACTCATGGGCATTGTGCAGGAGATGTAATTTCAATCCCACAGCCAAAATTTCATCAAATGAGTTTATCAAGTTCTATCACACAGTGGCATAGAAAGTGGCTGCTTCATAACCAATCTCCCCGAACCACCAAAAATAGTTGTTTTTTGTATTAATACACAAAGACATTGACAAAATGTTCTTGGTTAGACAGTACCTTCTAAGCATTTCTTCCAAATAATTCTTTCTTTTCTAAGCATTTTCTTTTCTTTTCGTTCTTTTCTAAGAATTTCTTCCACATTACTCTTTCCCCATCAACTCTCCTAAGCATTTCTTCACCATAACTTTTTCTCCACAGCCTCTTCTTCTAAGCATTTCTTCAACATAACTCTTTCCCTATCGACTCTCCTTCTCAGCCTTTCTTCCACATAACTCTTTTTCATCCACTCTTCACTCGCCCTTCCAATTTCCAATTATCTTCTTCCCATCAAACCTCAGAGAATTCCATTGTTGTTGATCATACATTCCAACTACCTCTCACTCTCATAGCTAAGTCCCAGCTGTTCAGTTTTGTCATTAATTAGCTAATTAAGTTCATTTGTCTCATCTCACTTTGCAGTGACCAGGGTCAGATCACAAGGTCATCTGAGGGTGAAGTTCAACATAGTTACAAAGGACATGAAGAAGTTGGGGTACGACTGCTTGTCCTCTGGGCATGGTGTCCCTAATGCTATAACAGCTGCCTCCATCGCTCCCAATAGCTCCAATCAAGGGGCTGGAGCAGCAGGAAGGACTCTCGAGGGTGCTTCTGGTACCACGGAAGCCTGATGATGTCATATCTAATTTTAAAGATGGCAGAATGTAGAATCAGATGCTCCAATCAGGGACCTGAAGGAGCAAGAAAGGCTACTGAGGGTACATCACCACCCACAGAAGCCTGATGATGTCATATCTAATTTTAAAGATGGCGGAATTTAGAATCAGATGCTCCAATCAGGGACCTGGAGGAGCAAGAAAGGCTACTGAGGGTACATCACGACCCACAGAAGCCTGATGATGTCATATCTATTTTTAATAGATATCAAATGTTGATTCATATGCTCCAGTCAGGGAGCTGGAGTAGTAGGAAGGACTCTTGAGCCTACTGTACTTTAGATATCATAGAAGAATAAAAGATATCATGTATAACTGTATAGGTAATAGAAGTTATTGACCATTGACTCAAAAGAGCCAGTTAGGGGTATGGAGCTGCTGGGGAGGACTATATAGGCTCTCAAGGTAACAAAACAGGTGGGTGATGTTGTATCTAAAGGTAGTAGATATCAACAGTAGGTAGCGTTGGTAGTAGATATCAAAACGTTGATTCATTTGCTCCAACCAGTTTAGCTGGAGGACTTTGGAGGGTACTGCAAGTACTACAAAAGGTTGATGATGTGATTATAAGTTTAGAGATAGCAGAATGTTGATTCAGATGCTCCATTCAGGTTGATGGAGCAGAAGGGAGGTCAAAAACCTGCTGCTTTTATGCAAAGGACACAATTTGGAACATGATATACATGTTAGGTATAATGTTTGGCCACAGGAGAAGATAGGTGTACTGCAAAAAGGGTGGGAGGAAAGGTGTTGCTATGCACCCTGTAACCCCCCCCCCCACCCACCCCCCTCAATTTCAGCAGGAAAGTTCAAATAAACCATATGCAAAACAGGATGCATTTTGGGACAAATCATATCTCATTTCAACCAAACAGGTTTGTAAATATTTCCAAATATTCACCTTTTCATATATGTGTAAAGTTTTTATTTTAGTCTGTTACTATTACGGCTGAATAGATGATGTCTCAGGACAGGCCTTAGCATTAATATTAATACAAACCTTGATTAAATTTTAATAAATGTACCAATTTTTTTTTTAAGTTTACACAAAAAGCAGAGAATCCAAGGATGGAATCAAGCAATATTAATCCTTGACAAATTTCGAAAATATTGTAAATGTATTATTTTATGGCCAATTTTACAATTTTGTTTTTGTGTTTCTTGTGAGTAGCTTTCTTAAAAAAATTTACAAGAAAATTTGAAATGTTAAATACATGTTACCCACACCAATAGAATTAATTTTTGATAATTTTTCATCTTAACTCAAACCATCTCTTTGAAGAGCGTGGTAGGCCTTACAAACATTTCTGATCTTTGCATCAAAATGTGGTTGAAACTTTGTGGTTGTTGAATAATCACGTTTTTTCACCTTATTAAAATATCATAAATATTTATAAATCTAAATGCGAACATAACTTCCTTTTTTAACAGACCAAAATCACCTTCACATTCCATGAAAGTGCAGAATTGCTTGTCCTTTACGGAAAGTTGTCTGTGGATTATCAAAAGTGTTAAAACCCAAAATGGGGCCTACAATTAGCCATTTGATACTATTTCGTTTTCAGTTCAAACAATTTTTCATCCCAGATAAGTATTCCTCCCTCTGCCCTACCCCCCCCCCCCCCTCCTCCTTAACATATTTTCAAGTTAAAAATGGTATGTACAGATTTGAGACGATCACATCTAAATAGATCCAGATCTTAGGACCTTTGAAAAACATAGTGCTTGGTGCAAATGGTTTATAGGAATGGTGAGAGAGTTGCTGAATGTAGTGTTGTGCACTCAATAACGATTGGAACCAAAAAAAGAGGTTGACACATTTTGGATGAGCCCCATAGCAAACCTGGAACTCAAACGTTGCAGTTCGATGACTATTGATGTCATAAATATCGAAGCTGTTGAGTTTAATGAGAAGTGAATAACCGTGAGAAAAGAAAGAATAGCTTTGTTATATAACACATTGCCCTTGTTTGAAAACCATGATTCCTGGAAGCGAATGGGGGACGGAGGGGGGGGGGGGGGGGGNNNCCCCCCCCCCCCCCCCCAGCTAGAGCTGAAAATGTATGATAAAAAATTAGAAGCATAACTATGCTTTTGTTCGTGAGAGGGTCTTTACTCCGTCAAACAACATTTGAACCTCTCATATCTAAATCACAATGGATGTATCCAACAGGAATTTTGACGTGAATGGGGGTGGGGGAGGGGGTAGCTGTTTGAGGCCATATTATGCGCAGGGAGGGAAGAAAGGAGGTCAATTTATAAGGAGGGGGATCTGAGGGTGGAATGAGGTTAATGGATGATAGTCTCAGTTGTTTCCCGTGAACCTGTAACAAGCAAAATAAAATGTGTACCAAACAGAAAATTCATCACGGTACGACCGTACGACAATAAGAAAAGAGGTTTAATTAAAGCTGTAAAATGTCCACGTGGACCCTTCATATAAGCAAAAGAAGTCCTGGGCCGAATCAAACGATGAACCTTTATTGATATAGGCTGATGACCTCATAATATGTCATAATTTTGACTGACTGTTTTTCGATTTTTCTCCATTTTGAAGAAATAATTTACTTCCTTAAAGGCGAATAAGAGATTTACAATATTATAAAGATACACAAATATAATTTGAGATCCATTGCTATGACGACAAGCTGTTGCCAGATGCTTCACAAAATATCACTAAATTTGATAACTTCAAAAAATCGTATCTTTGCATCGCAAAATGCTTTAAGGATGTATAGAAAAATTCCTACAAATTTCGTCAAATAATCAACTTTACCCACTGGAATATCCCTGTTGGGGTATTACAGATATTACAATTTAGTATATCCTGCATGTAATGGAGACACGACACTGAACCCGTATACACATCGTGTTACCTTCTAATTTAAATTTGATAATTCCAGTTGGCTTCAAACATCCATAGACTATGATAGCTCTTAACCATTTACGTACGAAGCTTAATTATTTATCAAGCTATATAGCGGAAGCCGTCTCACACGAACTACAGACAATTACAGACACTTGACAACTGTTGCTTCATATACACGCGTCTGTCAAAGACTTGCCGTGCCAGCTCAAATGTTATAGGGACAACTTGGGCACACACATCAAAGATAAAAGAAATAGGGACACCTTTTCAGGTCAGTGCGGTTGACTATTTAAATGACCTGCCCCATCCCCACCCCGAATTGGCCCCTTTCTTGCCTTCAAAATGACTTGAAGAACGAACTGCGTCACTTGACGGGAGTAGAATCTCCCGAGTATGTGTTGTCCTGAGATGTTTTAAACTAGTTCCTTTCCAGTTCCCCGACGTAGCCAATTATGTTAAACCACCATTTAAATCAACAAGTTCCATTTTGTTATGTATTAATGAAAGAACAAAGTACAATTAAACCATGGAGCTGCCACATTACATCTCGATTTGATCTAGAATTCCCGAGATGGTGGCGTCACTTTTAGTATATACTAGTATACATGGAGACAACAAGTTATCTATACGTTTGCAGTGCGTATAATGGGGCCCTCTTTGAGATCCACATGACATATCCCTTGTAAGAAATAAAGTAGAAGAAGAAGAAGAAAACATCAAAGGCAAACTAAGGTTTTTTACGTGATCGATGCAAGATCAAAGCTCTTGGTTAAAACCTCAGAGAGGGGAAATCATTGATTAATCGTGAGAAGGAATATCAGGGATTGGATATCTGACACCTGTTCGGTAAGTACACTAGAGTGTCTACAAGTAAAACAGCTTTACAGTCTATATAAGCGATAGACTGCACCACACTCGCTTATTGCAGTATACTCGTCTTCTGTCGGCAAGACGTACAAATGGTCTTGATAACGAACGATATTAAACAGATTCATTTTTACCATTCCCCATTATACAAGACATATCTATCATATCTATCTACCATACTCTTCATTATTGAAGAACCCTATACACGTAGAGGAAAGCAAAAAAATGTCCTTACGATATCCACTGTATGTTAAATACTTTCCTTTTCATTTACACGGTTTTTCGACGCATATTTAAAAAAAAAATCATACAGGGGTTAAGTCGAGTTTGTCGATGTTTTTAAATGTTAAAGGAGGGAAATTATGTAAGATCTAAACATACCGGTACTTCACAGAAATAATCGAAGCCCTGGCATATTGTTCCTAACTGTAGGCCTCAGTCGTTTGCCATTTGTCGAATAGTAACACCAATTTGCACATACATGACCTAGAAATGCAAAATTACAACTAACATCTCTCCGCGCCAATGTATAATGATGCGTGTCAGATTTGTAAAGCAAATATTGCATGATCTCCCAATTTTGTTTCGGGGGGGGGGGGGGACAAAAGATGATATCATCTTCTCAAAAGGGGTGTGACTACCCTCTGCTTAAAATTTGTGTGATTAACTTCTGCAAGCAAGCAGCTAGAGAGCCATGTAGCTATATATCATTTTTCTAAATTATACCAAGAATTTGCTAAATTTTGCCGCTGATATTCTTTCAATAGTTAGGTCGTATTAATTAAATGTCAAAGGTCATGTGGTCAATGATTTAGAAAAGATTAAAAAAAGGGGGGTTGCCAACTGCATGTATATAGCTTGTAAAATCATACTTGTTGGGTTTGTAACGATCAATCTGTGCAGTGATGACATAGTATCTTCACATTGGACCAGGAACACAATAGGTTGCCTACATATTAAATATCTGCAGATAAAAAACAAATCTAACTTATTAGCATTTGTTTTCACTTGAATATATTTTTTTTACATTTTTTTTTTGGAAAACTTTTATTAGCTAAATTCGTTATTCTCTTATGAATTTGATTGGCTTAAATGGCGAAAAAAAAAATAATAATAAAAATCTCTCATAAAAGAAGTGAAAAAGAAGTAAAAAAAAGAAGAGAAAAACAAGAAGGAGAAGAAGAAGAAGTAAGAACAGACACTGACTCTGCAAAAATTGGTTAGGAGTTATTTTTTTGCGTTGTCCTTGAAACTAGCGTCATTACATGAACAACAAACAACTGTAATGATAATAACATTAATGATAAAATTAATAAAGCCTTTCAATAAACTAAGAAAACAAGAAGGCCTGCTATCCTCGTGACGCAAGATCTGTCATTCGTGAAACCATCTTCTTCATCTCTTTCTCACTTTAATTTTATTGTTTTTCGTATTTATTTTTATTTTTATTATTTTGTATTGTATATATAGTATGCTATATATAGTGACATTACGACTGCTAAATTTATTGATATACTGACGGAAGCCTCAGCTATCTGGATTTCGCAGTGACTCCGTTGCCTAGGTAACTGGTGACAAAACAAGACACCGTGGGACGAATTGGAAGGTCAAACTAGAGGAGAGATTCTTTAAAAAAAAAAAAGAGAAATTAAACAAAGTACCAATATAAAGGGCAAAATATTTCGTTTTAAAACCAATGCCACATTTTAATGGTTACGCCTTTTTAATTATGGCGGGCTTTAGAAGATATTTTATCATATTCAATGACTGGTCAAACTCTCGAGAGTGACCGTCCAGATCTCTTTATAATTGAAGGGGCAGTAGAGGCAAATACCGAATCATCTATTCGGTTCCTTAATATATATA